>CAKNXH010000125.1:320384-355795 GCA_932178445.1 Andricus quercusramuli
AGAATCTATTGTTATGTATCATCAAAATCAATATTGCTATTAGAAAGAAGAGAAACTTCTATGTATGTTTGAACATCATTTATTTTTTCAACACACCAAATCAATTTAAGAATTTAAGACATGTGTCGACTGACGTGTTCAGAGAACAAGCTACAGGTAGTCAAATTAAATTTAGAGACGCTCTTAGTTGAACATAACGTACTTTTGGCTACCGTGTTGGTCTTAACGAAAGCAAATATGTAAGGCAGCTCTTTCAGGGTGTTGTGTCAACTTTAAGTTTATGAGTGCAATTCTTTTCTAACAATCCATATAACGCTGCTGTGCAAAACAAGAAAGCGGTAACTACATTTTTAGTTTGGCCCCCGATTCAGAATTGTTCTCAACATATACAAATGCAAAACAATTGCAAACCAGTTGAAGAATACCAAAACTTGTTACCGCTTTCTTGTTTGTTTAGCGTAGAATAAGACTAAACTTTGCGGAAATTTGAGTTTCATTTGAGAACGTTGGATTGGTCTTAGGATTCTATGAATGTCATATCACCAATTTCAACCATTCAGGCCTTTTAAATTCCACAATTGAAATAATCTTACGAAGCAAACAAAATCATGATGACAATTGGAACAGAGAGAATGATGATAGTTCTCTTAGAAGAGATATCCTAATTATCAACAGTTATTAAACTACACCTTGTTTCTTCACTTTAAAACTTTCTAATGTATCCTCTCCTTTTAAACTAATTGTTAGTTATTATCAAAATCAATATTGCGATTAGAAAGAAAAGAAATCTCTACATGTATACTTGAAAATCATCGATTTTTTTAACGCACCAAATCAATAATTTTATTCAATAATTAATATTTAATGTTGTGTAAACTTCAAGTCTTTGAATGCGCTTTCTAACAATCCATCTGATGCTGTCTTGCAGAGCAATGAAGCGGCAACTACATTTTTGAATTGGCCCCCAATTCACAATTGTTTCAAATATATATGAATGGAAATCAATTGCAAAGCAGGTGATGAATCCCAAATTTATTTACTGCTTTTTGTTTTTCAGGGCAGAATAAGACTACACTTTGCTGAATTTTGAGCCTGATCTAACAACTTGGGTATTCTAAGTCTTAGGATTCTATATGAATGTCATGCCGCCAATTTTGAACATTGTATCTTTTTTCAATTTCAAAATTAAAATAATTTCAAAAAGTCAACAAAATTATGATAATAACTGTAAAAGAGACAATGATGATGGTTCTTTTAGTAGAGATATCTTATTTATCAACGGTTATTTAATTTTTGGTTAAAAATTCACCATTTTTGGTAAAAAGGTAATCTTACTAAATGAAATCTCATCTTTTTGGTGAAAAATAATTTTTTTGTTTGTTGAAAACCTAAATATTATGATAAAATCTTTGAAATTAATTTGCACAACTTAACATAAAACTATTCAGTTTTTAATGAAAAAAATTATATTTTTTAGTTGAGATTTCATGTATTTCATTGAAAATTAAAATGTTTGGTCAAAAATGCAATTATTTAGTGAAAAATGTAGTTTTTTTTTGAAGATTCAACATTTGAGGTAAAAATTAATTTCTTTCATTTAAAATTTACTATTTTTTTTGTAATGAAACTATTTGGTTGAAAATTCATGTATTTGGATGTAAAGTAATCTTTGAAAATTTAAACTGAAAATGTGGCTATTCTATTGTAAGTCAAAATTTTTAGAAAAGTAACCTCCCTAGCTGAAACTTCATCTTTTTGGTTCAAAATTCATTTCTTTAGTTAAAAATGTAGCTATTTTTTACATTTTTTTTTGTTCTGTTAAAAATTCATTCTTTCAACATAAATTATACATATTCCGTTTTTAATGGTAAATTTCTATGTTTCAGTTAAAAAATTCACGTATTTTGTTAAAAATTTATGTTTTTTATCGAAAATGCAACTACTCAGATAAAAGTGTAGTTTTTTGGTTTAAGATTCATCATTGTAGATAAAAATTCATTTTTTTGGTTAAAAATTCAAAATTATTGTTGAAAATTCTTGTATAATTTTAAAAATTTATATTTTTCGCTAAAAAATTAATCTTTTTAGTTTTTTTCATTTATCTTGTGGTTTGAACATGCATTTCCTTGGTTGAATATACAACCATTCTTTCTAATTCTTGTTTAATAATAATTCAATTATTGGGTTGTCAATTTATGTATTTCAATATAAATTAACCTTTTTTGGTATAAAATTAATCTTTCCTGTTCGAAAATTCATCTTTTTGGTAAAAAGTAATCTCACTAGTGGAAACTTCATTTTTTTGAAAATTCATTTCTTTTATTAATAATTCAACTGTTTTGTGGAAAATTCTTGTATTTTTTTGAAAATTCATCTTTTGTGATAGGCTGATCTTCGGGATTGAAAATTTATCTTTTCGTTGAAAACGAATTTCTTTGGTCGATAATTTACCTTTTTTTTTCTAATTCAAATATTTAAAATATATGTCAAATATCATTCTTATAATTTGTTAAAAATTCGTAATTTTTGGTCAAAAATGAATCGTTTGGTTGAAACTTTGTCTTTTTGGTTGAAAGGTAGTTTTTTAAACTGAAAAAAATGTATTCTATTCAAGTGTAAAATTTATCATTTTAAGTTGAAAATTGATGTATTTTGTTGAAAATTCGTCTTTCTTAGTTGAAAATTCATCTTCTCAGTTGAAGTTTGTGTTGTTGTTAAAAAATCATATATTTTGTGGAAAATGTAATACCATTAATTAAAAAGAATTTCCGTTAAATTTTACAGTGAAAAAAAGTATTTTACAATCATAAATGAAACGAATTTTCAACAAAAAAGTTCACTTTCAATCAATTAGTGGAGTTTTCAATTAAAATGATGAATCTTCAACCAAGAATTTTTTTTTTCAAAGTAGTTCAATTTTTAAGTATGTAGTTGATTTTTTGAACAATAAATGATCTCTCAACGAAACATGCTGTTCAAACAAAAATTTCATTCTTAAATCAATAACAGTGGAATTCAGTCAAAAAATACGAATTTAAAAAAAGTCGAATCCTCGAGCAAAACAGATTAATTTTCAACGAAACAGTTGAATTTTCAACAAAAACCGATGCATCTTTAATCAAAACGTAATTTTCTACCAGAACAGAAAAAATGTTTAACAAAAAAGTTGAATCATCAACCAAAAAAATTTTCTTTTCCACATAAAAAAAGATTAAATTTCACCAAAACAGATGAATTTTCGACCAAAGGGTCTTAACTTTTGGTTATAAAATATGATTTTCAACCAAAAAGTGAATTGTAAACTGAACAGTTGAATTATTAACCAAATAGATGCATTTTCTACAAAGAAGATACATTTTATACCAAAAAGAAAGAATTTTTGAAAAATACAAGAATTTTCAACGGAAAAAGTTTCATTTTTAACCAAAAATGGAATAGTTACATTTTCAGTCAAGAAAATTAATTCAGTAACAAAGAAAATGTGTAGCAAAATAGTTGAATTTTCTACCAAAAAGATGAATTGCTAAGTAAAACGACGAATCTTGAAAAAAAAAATTAAAGAAAGAAGAGTTTAATATTCAAGCAAAAGTTGAATTTTCAACCAAAAGTTTTATTTTTTAAACAAGAAGATTAATTTTCAAAATCAAAATACATGCATTTCCAACCAAGTAGTGGAATTTGAAACTTTTATTAGCTTTCAACCCGAAATAAAATAGTTACATTTTTAGTTGAAAAAATTACTTCTTAACTAAAAAAAAAACTAATTTTCAACAAAATAGTAAAATTTTCAACCAAGGAGATGAATTTTCTACGAGAAAGGATAAATTATCAACAAAATATATGAATTTTCAACTAAAAATATAATAAATTTGTAATCAAATAGTTGAACTTTATACTCAAAAAGATAAATTTTTAACCAAAAATGGTTACTCCCCAGAACACCAAAGTATACATGTAATAATTCTTAAAATTATGCAAATGCGAAAGAGCCATTCCTCTTGATAGATCGGTTATCGAATAAATATGGATTTAGCGGATAAGTAAGGATTTGAGAAATAATGGCTCTACAATGGAGTATTGTGTAATACAAAAAAGTAAAGTCGGTGAATCGATATCTCGACGACATCCGGTTCGGACATTGTTTTTTAGCCGACGACCACAGAGACCCCGAGGGAACATGCAAGCGCATAAAGTAATCTCGGGAACGCAGAACTTATGGCGACGTAAATATTGTTCGATAGAATTTACGATATCGAGCCAAGAATTCCCGGGGATACACGATCCAGTCTCTTGCGAATCGCACCTGAGGGAGATAGCCACAGAGGTAGCGTGTCATCGCATATTAGAGAATATGTGAATTCTGCTCATGTATTTCCGCCAAAAAAAATCAGAAATCACCTTCTCTTCATTATTTTAATGGGATGTTTTCCTTTTATAATGAGGAGTATTATTCACCATCAGGAGACATTTTCTCACCTAATGAGGAAGGGCTTCTGTCGTAGACATTTTTCATCTTAGGGACCGCACTTAAGGGCTTAACTGCACAGAGCGGAGAGTACTCAGCCGCACGTTGTGGAGGGCCGCCTCGGCTGTCAGACGGCTGTCAGTGTTCGTCTCAAACAGGTCAAGACTTTCAGTGTTAGGTCTGAATTTCCAGTGTCACGCTACATGCTGAGCAAGTCGTTTTTCTCAAAACGCGATTTTTTAAAATGGCTGGCATGATTCCGTCAAAACAACTGGACCGATTAAGCTCAAATTTGGAGGATATATTAAGCAGATGTTTGGCTATAGGCGGAACTAGAATAAATAAAAAATAATGGTTCTTGAATTTTTAGCAAGTCAAAAACTACTCCCAAAAAAGTCCAAATTCGCAAACAAAATTTCAAATGGGCGCTATTTTTTCAATTTTCAATATTTATTATTTCTTCGAGTCCCGGCTATAGCCGTACTCGTATATTTTAAACAAAAATTTTCTTTTTATTTGGAATTGTTCTATTCCGCTTATGAAAGATTATGGGTTTAAAATGTTACAAATGTAATATTCTGGTCTTTGAATATTAATGGTCAGGGAAAATGAAAAATTGGTGAGTGAAAAATCAGAGAATTTTTTAAATAAAGTTTCGTGGTAACCCTGATGTAACATTCTTGTTAGTAATTTATTTTCTTTGTGTTTATATTTCTTTTCTTGCAGTTGCTTCCTCCTGAAAATTATCTTCTTAGTTGCAAATTTCATTATTTGTTAGAAATTTCACCTTTCTTGTCTGAAAATGCAACTTTTTGTTCGAAAATGCAACAATCTTTTATAAAGTAATTCTTTTTGGTTGCAAATTTAACTGTTTTTTTGAAGATTCAACTTTTTTGTAGAAAATTTACTTCTTTGTTTAAAACTCATTTTGTTGCTGAAAAATCAAACTGAAATATTTTTCGGATGAGAATTCAACTATTTTTTTGAAAATTTGTCTTTTTGATAAAAAAACTCATTTATTTTAGTAGAAATTGCATCCCTCTTGGATAAAAATGCGACGGAATCATCCAAAATTCAACAATTTTTTCAAAAAGGCATCCTTTTTGGTAACTAAACTAAATTTAACTATGTTTGTATAAAATTCACTTTTTGTTCGCAATATATATTTTGATGTGGAAAACTCAATTGAAATGTTTCTTGGTTGAAAATCCAACTTTTTTTTGGAAATTTGGAATTTTGCTTTAAAAATTCATCTGCTCTAGTAGAAATTTAATCTTTCATGGATAAGAATGCAACTGCTTGGTTGAAAATGCAATGATTCTGTTGAATAAACATCCTTTTTGGTCGAAATTTCAACTTTTTTGTTGAAAAATAACCCAAAAAGTTTTTCGGATGAAAATTCAACTATTTTTTTTTCGAAAATTTATCTTTCTGACTTGAAAAATCATCTGCTTTAATAGAAAATTAATCTTTCTTACATGAAAATGCAACTGTTCCATCAATAATTAAATAATTCTTCTAAAAACTCATACTTTTTGTATGAAAATTCAACTTTTATAATTGAAAATTCGTCTTTTTGGATTGAAAATTCAAGTATCTGCGTAGACAATTTACTTCTTATTAAAACGATTTTGTTTGCAAATTTTGTATGAACCACTTTGTTAAAAAATCATTTTTTTGTTGAAGATTCATATTTTTAGTTGAAAATTCATCTCTTTGGTTGAAAACTTAACCATTTTGCTGAAAATTCCTATTTTCTGGTTGGAAATTCAATTTTCGTACAGAAAATTCGTTTTTGGTTGAAATATCAACTATTACACTTCTTTGTTGCGAATTCATCTTTTAAGGTTGAAAATTCAACTATTTCAGTAAAAACTTAATTGTTTTGTAAAGAATTTGATTATTTTGTAGAAAATTTAAGTATTTTTTCCAGAAGTCATGTTCTATCGTAGAAAAGTCACTTTTTTTGTTTAAAATAAATAAATTAGAAAATTTTTAATTTGCATATGAATGTTAACAGTATTTAAATGTAATGATCAAGAAAAAAAATTTGTCGTGGAAAAATCATAGAAACACAACAAATTTCCTGTAGCTTCAAGTCCCATATCTTATTATTTCTGGAAACCATAAATTACGCACTAGAAACCAAATGCGCGCAGTTTTTTTCTGTCTCGCGATACTTTTTAAATTTATCAATAAATTTATATTAATACATAATTTTTCTATTTTATAGTATCTATCGCATTAAATAGTAGAAAAGATAAGCATGGATATTTCTAGTAGTTGAGTAAGGCTCAGGCAAGATTCCTATTACCGTCATGTTACCGACATCGAGACTTTTCCACACCTCAAATGGTTCGTGTCCGTGCTAAGTTTCTAGAATTTTCTTAAACGCTACGGATGTCAATTATTGTAGTTATGAGAAGTGAAAGTATGATCTATTACTTCCTCATAGATAATATATTCAAAAATAATAAAATTGAAAACTATACCAATTGAGATAATGAATGAGTTTCAAGTTGTATACTCAAAATTAGTTCTATAAAATTGTGCAATATCATTTTATTACGTCATTGGTCGCCTTAGAGGATATCCTAGAAACTTAGCACGGACACGAACCATTTGAGTTATGGAATGGTCCAGATGTCGGTAACATGTTGGTAGGAGTATTCTTGCATTAGATCCCGGCTCAATCATACACTTTTTGGTGAAAAATTAAAAATACTAACATTACCTAGAATTGTTCCAAAATCATGAATCTTCTTTCGAATCGATACTGATTTCCGGTGAAAAACGAGAGCATAATTCAAAATTATTACACACATTTTTAATCTTCTTCGAAAAATAATTCTAACCAAAAATTATTTCAAATTGTAAATTTGCTTCAAAGTTAAATGATTCTTGTTTAAGATAGCGAGTTTCCACTGGAAAACAATAATATGACTTTAAATTTGTTCAAAATTGAAAATCTTTGAAATCTATATCGACATTTCCGTTGAAAACGGCTACCTTAACCTACATTTGTACAACCATTTTTTATCTTCTCCGAAATTTAATGATTGTTTCTAACAAAAATACTGATTTTCGGTATCATTTCTGTTTAAAATTCATTTTTTTCATTGTAAATTAACTTTTTTGTTGAAAATTCATATTTTTGGGCAAAAATAAAACTGGTCGAAAGTTAACATTTTTTGGTTGGGAATTTATCTATTTTGTTAAGAATTTGTCTTTTTTTGATAAGCCGAACTTTTTTTATTTAAAAATGAACTACGTCACCAATTGGAGGCATGGTGACAGAGAGATGGGTTGGCTTTTGTAATTTACTCAATAAGTTTGAAAATCATTTTCATATTTAATATAACACAATAATAAAATCCAACTATATTTGGCTTAACAAGTCCATTTTATTTTTGGTTTGAAAATTATTTCTTCTGTTTAAAAATTCTACTATTTGGATGAAAATTTGATTATTTTGTTGAAAATAAAACTATTTTGTTAAACAGTCATCCTTTATTGTCAAACAATTGAATACCTGGTTGAAGTTGAACTACTTTCTTGAAAATTCATTTTTTGGATGAAGATTCATCTCATTGGCTGAAAATGAAACTATTTTATTTCTAGAAAAATAATGTTTTCGGTTAAAAAATTATTTTTGGGATTGAATATGGAATTCTCTAGTTGCAAATGAATCTTTACGTTTGAAAAATTAACTATTTTGTTGAAAATTCGTTTTTTTGGTTGAGTATTTTTTGGTAAAAATTAATCTTTTTGGTTGAAGATTCATCCTTTTTGGGTAAAAACGCAACTATTTTGTTGAAAATTAATTTGTTTTGGTTGAAGATTTAATTATTTCTTTGGAAATTCGTCATCTTTGGTTGAAAAATCGACTAATTGGTTCGAACCTAAACTACTTTTCAATCATCCTTTTTTTTGTGTTGAAGTTGGAACATTTTAGTTGGAAATTCATATTTTCGGGCTGAAAATTGAACCGTTTTGTGCAAAATTCGTCTTCTTGTCTTCAGCCTGCTAGAAAATTAAACTATGTGGTTCAAAACTAACGTTTTGGTTAAAAAGTCTTATTTTTTTTATATCAAAATCAAAATAATCAAAATAATAATAATATTATCAAAATCAAATAATTATCAAAATAATAATAATAAAAATTTATATAAATTTAACTGCTTGTAGATAATTCATCTTTTTGGCTTCAAAATTCAAAAATTTTGTGGAAAATTGATGTTTTTTTTCTTGAAAATTTGTCTCTTTTTGTTAGAACATTCATGTTTATGGTGAACAATTACTCTTTTTCATTGAAAATTCGAATATTTCTTTGGAAATTTATCTAATTTTGGTAGAAAATTCGTGTTTTTGTTGTTGAAAATTAAACTTTCATCCGGAAATTCAACTATTCAATTTTTGTTTGGAATTTTCTTTTTTAGAAACTGCGAAATTTACTATTTGATAGAGAATTAATGTACATATTTCGTTGAAAATTCGTCCTTTTGGTCAGAAAATTGTCTTATTCAATTAAATTCAACTTGTTCAAAATTTTTTGAACTAGAAATTTTATCGATTCCATTTTTGGTTCATAAAATATCCTTTCTGGTTGAAAATTCGACTTTTTTTTGTAGAAAATTCCTATTTCTCTTTGAAAATAAACAGTTTTGTTGAAAATTAAACTTTTTGTGTTGAACATTTAACGGTATTCTAAAATGTTGTATTTTTGGCTTGAAAAGTACACTTTTTCTCGTTTTTGATTTTTTTGTTGTGGAAAATTTGACTATTTGGTTGAAAATTAATCTTGGTACGTTGAATTTAACCGCTTCGTTGAAAATTCGTTCTTTTGAATTAAAAGTTCGTACTTTTTGATTACAAATTTGCGTTTTTTTTTCTGTTAAAAATTTACTTTTTATTCGAATATTCAACTATTTCATTCCAGGTTGACCATTTATAATTCACTAGTTGAAACATTAAATGTTTGGTAGAAAATTCATGTTTTTTGTAGAAAATTCGTCTCTCTGGCTAGAAAATTAGTCTCATTTGTTAAAAAATTCATGTATTTGGTTAAACAAAAATTTTTCAACTGAAAATTTGACGATTCCATTTTTGGTTCAAAAATAACTTTATCAGTTTTGGCTTTCATATTAAATTCAATATAATACATAAATTAATTCTTTTTTTAATTCCCTCATCACTTCACTATTTTCGTGAAAACCTACCCTATTGCAGATTTTATTTTCAATATTTTAAATTAAAGATATAAAACTTTAAGAACATTTCAACTTATTATAAAAACCATTATCTCTTTCAGAGAACAAGGAGAAAAATTGCCCGAATTTTAACAGGGTTGATAAATCATATAATTGGACGGCAACCTTCCACTTGCATAATTAGAAATTCTTCTCAAAGAAGTTAAGTCGGCGGGCTTATAATTTAGGCGCGATTCAAATAAATTACGAAACTGATTAAATCGTACGATCTGACGAAGGACAGTGAAGAAAGTTTTAGAATCTACTTCAGAGTTGGGGAGTATTGATTGCTTGAAAATGCAGATGTTACGATCCATCTTCCTGAAGGGAATTCTTATCGACTCGTGCAGATTATTCATTAGCTTTGCTGTCGGATCTAACTTTAGAATTTGAAAATTGTACCTTCCGCTTTTGATAATTTATTTATTCGTAGAAAATAAGAGTGCCAGTGGAGTAAATGAAGCCTGAAACGAAAGACCTTGAATAGTAATGGGCCCGAGTGGAGAGCTTTATATTATGACTTTGGGAAGCTCTTCGCCTAGGGTGATTGCTAGAGAGATTGGTCAGCGAAATGGGTCAGAGCAGTGTTGCGGAAAATACGTGTTGCTACTAAAGTTTCTCCTGAGCAATTTTTCATTTTTCCTGATCGTTATAAAGTTTTCTTTTAGGTTCAATTAACAATCAAAGAAATTAATTTTAATTTTAAAAAAATAGTTTTCTACTATAAAATTAATCTTCTACCGAAAAAGATGAATTTTTAACCAAATAAATCATTCTTCATCAAAATAGTTCAATTTTCATCTAAAGAAGATAAATTTTCAAACAAACACGAAGTAGTTAAATTTTGAGTTAAAGAATTAATTTTCAACGAGAAGAAACGAATTTTGAACAATATAGTTTAATTTGTAGCCAAAGAAATAAATTTTCAACTATAATGATGAATCTTCAATAAAAAAAATTAATTTTGAACCAAGTATTTGAATTTTTGACCAGAAATATAATTTTTCTACCCTGAAGATTAAGTTTCTATTAAAAATGACGAAGTAAAAAAAAAACATGAATTTTCAACTGAAGAGGGTAAATTTACAACTAAAAATGTGATAGCTACATTTTCAGTTATCAAATATTTGTTGAAAATCTGTCTTTTTTTTGTTTGTTAAAGAGTACTCTTATTATTTGAAATTTCATCTTTTTGGTTAAAAATTATTTTCTTTGGTTGAGAATTCCTTAGTTTTTTGTGTGGAAATTAATTTTACTGGCTGAAAATTATCCTTCTTTATTTTTCGTAAAAAATTCATCTTTTTAGTTTGAAATTCATGTATTTGTTGAAAATTAATTTGTTCTTAGTTGAAGATTCATCATTTCAGTTTAAAATTCACTTAAACTATTACATTTTTTGTCAAAAATTCATATTTTCTAAAAAATTCAATCTTCTTGTTCAAAAAATGTAATATTACGTTGAAAATTTACTTTAATTTTATTGAAAATCATTTTTTTTCACTGAAAATTCAACCATTCTCTTTTTAGTTGATAATTGATCTATTTTCGGTGAAAACTTAACTAATTGTTGGAAATCCGTATTTTTTTTTGTAAAAGGGTACTATCATTAGTTGAGATTTCATCTTTCTGTTTAAAAATTAATTTCTTTAGTTGAAAATTCGTTTGTTTTTTGTTTGTACATTCATTTTACTGACTTAAAATTATCCTTTTTATTTTTGGTAAAAAATTTATCTCTTTAGTTTGGAATTCATGTATTTGGTTGAAAATTAATTTTTTTTTCAGTTGAAGATTCAGCATTTTAGTTGAAAATTTACTTTAACTATTACATTTTTTGTCGAAAATTTATCTTTTCTGAAAAATTTAATCTTGTTGATTGAAAATTATACTATTTTGTTGAAAATTCACTTCAATTTTATTGAAAATTAATTTTGTTTTGCTGAAAATTTAACTATTCTACTTTTAGTTGAAAGTTTATCAATTTTCGGTGAAAATTTAACTATTTGTTGAAGATCTGTCTTTTTCTTTGTGAAAGAGTACTCTCATCAGTTCAAATTTCATCTTTTTGGTTAAAAATTAATTTATTCGGTTAAAAATTCGTTTGTTTTTTTGTTTGGAAATTCATTTCACTGACTGAAAATTATCCTTCTTTATTTTTGGTAAAAAATTTATCTTTTAAGTTTGAAATTCATGTATTTAGTTAAGAATGAATTTTTTTTTAGTTGAAGATTCATGATTCTAGTTGAAAATTGACTTTAGATATTACATTTTTTGTCGAAAATTTATCTTTTCTAAAAAATGTAATCTTGTTGGTTAAAAATTATACTATTTCGTTGAAAATTCACTTCAATTTTATTGAAAATTAATTTTATTTTCTGAAAATTTAACTATTCTATTTTTAGTTAAAAGTTTATCAATTTTCGGTGAAAATTTAACTATTTGTTGAAGATCTGTCTTTTTCTTTGTGAAAACGTACTCTCATTAGTTGAAATTTCATCTTTTTGGTTTAAAAATTAATTTCTTTGGTTAAAAATTCGTTTGTTTTTTGTTTGAAAATTCACTTTACTAATTGAAAATTATCCTACTTCATTTTCGGTAAAATATTTATCTTTTTAGTTTGAAATTCATGTATTTAGTTAAAAATGATTTTTTTTTTAGTTGAAGATTCATCATTTTAGTTGAAAATTTACTTTAACTATTACATTTTTTGTCGAAAATTTATCCTCTCTAAAAAATGCATCTAATCTTGTTGGTTGAAAATTTTACTATTTCGTTGGAAATTCACTTCAATCTTATTGAAGATTTATTTTTTTTCAATGAAAATTTAAATATTCTATTCTTAGTTGAAAGTTTATCAATTTTCGGTAAAAATTTAACTATTTGTTGAAGATCTGTCTTATTCTTCGTGAAAGAGTACTCTCATTAGTAGAGATTTCATGTTTTTGGTTTAAAAATCAACTTCTTTGGTTAAAAATTCGTTTGTTTTTTGTTTGGAAATTCATTCTACTGATTAACAATTATCCTTTTTTATTTTTGGTAAAAAATTTATCTTTTTAGTTTGAAATTCACGTATTTAGTTAAAAAAGAATTTTTTTTTAGTAGAAGATTCAATATTCTAGTTGAAAATTCACTTTAACTCTCATATTTTTGGTCAAAAATTCATCTTTTCCGAAAAATTCAATCTTCTTGATTGAAAATTATACTATTTCGTTAAAAATTTACTTTAATTTTATTGAAAATTATTTGTTTCAATGAAAATTATTTTTTTCAATGAAAATTCAACCATTCTATTTTTAGTTGAAAATTCACTTTAACTATTACATTTTTTGTGGAAAATTGACTTTTTTGATAGAAATGTAATCTCTTTCGTACAAAAATTATCTGTTTAGTAGAAAATTCATCAATTTGTTTCTTTCTTGTTGAAAATTAATTTTTTCAACTAAAGATATAACGATTTTATTTTCGCTTGAAAATGTTTAGCTTTTTTAGGTTAGAATTTAATTATTTTGTTGGAAAATAATTTTTTCGTTATGAAAAAAAAATATTTTCTTGAAAAATAGTTTTTTTTTAACATTTATTCCTCTAAAATTTTAACTATTCTAATCTTGGTTGAAAATTGATTTTTTTAGATGAAAATTCATGAACTTTGTTGGCAATGAGTCTTTTTTGGGAGAAAGTTGATCTTTTGGGTAGAAAATTCAACTAAATATTTGGTTGAGCATTCATATTTTCGTTTGAAGATTCTTCATTTTAGTAAAAAATTCTTTTTTTTTGCTTGTAAATTTACCGTTTTACTTGAAAACACAACTAAAAAGTGTTATATATATATATGTAGAAACAAAACTTATTTTCCATTATTATTATAAATCTTCTAAGTGTGTGGTTGGTTTTATATCTAGAAGAATTTAGAAATTGGGATATTGTAGCAATCCCGAATAAGGCACTGTTTAGTGGGTAATTTTCAAATTGTAGGTAAATTTCAGCACCTACAGTGGCAATCACATTATTGTTAGGAATTAAATATTTCGAAACGGAAATTAGTCCTATCACATCTAAAAATTTTTTATCCAAATGGGGCATTTATGAAAATAAGAAATAATAATGAGGTTAGTACATGAAATAGGGAAAGTGGATTTGAGGTTAGGAGTTTGATGAAAGAGAACGCGAGGTTTTAAAAAGTTTAAAAATGAATAATGTAAGGCATACCATTTAGAAAAAATAAAATATATTTAACTTTTATAGATAATTTTTTCGAATATAAGTAGGGTGACCTACTAAATTAAATGTCTAATTGTTACAATTATTCTTTATTTCTATAAATACGTTTTGAATTACAAAAATGGTAACAACGTATGGTATTGTACAATACCTATTGTACCGTACGGTAACGATGCGAGAAAAATGATGAAGTTTAGCCTTTTTCAATATTTATAAAAAAGTTACAGATTTCAATTATAAGAAGTCACCTACTTATCGAAGAAAACACCGCTGAGCAAGTAACGGAATAGTTCTATTTTTTTTTTTCGTTCTGAAACTGGTTTTCAGCGCACGTACGGAAATGACGTTCTTGATGTCAAAATGCACTTTTCAGTTTTAATATCTGATTCACAAAAAAAGAGTTAATATTTCAAGCTCAATCTTATATAATCATGTATTCTAGCTAGCTATTAGCTAACACTGTAAATAAAACTGAGGCTACTAGAATCACTAAAAACTCTACAACTATAATCGATCATGTAATAGTTAGTGGACTTGAATGTAAAGTATTTGTGAAAGACACTGCGCTCTCAGATCATAGAATTCTACATTTTGATTTAATTGCTATAACAAATAAAAAAGAAAGAAGTTTATTACTTTAAAAAAGTTGATATTAAACATGTCAAAAATAAATTGAAAAAAGAATGTGAAAATAAAGAAATAGATAATATAGAGAAATTGATACACTTAATTCAAAATTTAAAACAGGAAGAAACAAAAATAAAGAAAAAAATCGTTATAAAAAATGTTACATTCCCTGAGGAGTTAATAAAACTTATGAAAGAAAGAGATCAGATGTATGTAAAACAGAAAAGAAATCCTGAAAATGAGATACTCGTAAATCTTTTAAAAAAATTAAAGAATAAAGTAAATCAAGAAATTGAAAAAATTACCAAAGATGAGGTAAATGAATCTATTAAGAAAGCGTAGGGAAATCCACGAAAAACTTGGTTAGCAATAAATAATATCCTTAGCTCTGATAGAAAGAACAAGAATGTAAATGAGATAAACAAACTTAAGGTTTTAGATATAGAGATAAGTGAACCAACTGAAATAGCAAATGAAATGAACAAATATTTTCAAAATGTAGCAGTAAATTTACAAGAAAATAAAGAGACAGTAATATAATATTGCCAGAAGTTGAATGTGAAACAAAAATGACAGATTTTACGTCTATAAGTAGCGAGGAGCTAGATGAAATCGTTAGTGATTTAAAAGAGAATACTGCGGCAGGAGATGATAACATAACTACAAATGATTTTATATTTTTGTATCCTGTAATGAAAAGTACGCTGCTCAAAATTATGAACAGAGATTTTGAATTGGGGCAATTTCTTAGTATATTAAAGATCAGCAAAATTATTCCTGTACACAAAAACGGATCTAGAAAAGAAACAAACAATTATAGACCAATTTCACTACTAAGTGTTTTCTCAAAAGTTTATGAAAAAGCAATGAAGACGAGGCTTCACAGCTACGTCAAGGAAAATAAATTTATAAGTGACACTCAATATGGATTTCAGGAACAAAGTAGTACACAGGCCGCATTTACAGATTTTACAGAATATATACTTAGAAAAATTGATAAAAAAGAAATAGTTACTGCAGTTTTTATAGATTTAAAAAAAGCTTTTGATACAGTTAGCCATGAAATCCTGATTAAAAATCTAGACTCAATGGGTATTAAAGATACAGCTCTGAAATTGTTGAAAAATTATCATGATAATAGAATACAATATGTATATGTAAACGGAATTAAAAGTAAAGAATTACAAATAAAAACAGGAGTGCCCCAGAGATCTGTTCTTGGGCCACTTCTATACTATATGTGGAAAGCCTTTCTTTGATGAGATTAAATATGAAAATTTACATGTATGCAGATGATACGATATTTGTGTATGGGAATAAAGATTGTAAAGAATCAGAGAAAATGATAAACCAAGAGATAGTGAAATATTGCGAATGACTCAAACACAATAGGTTGTTGATCAATGAAAAAAAAACAGTCTATATAACTTTTGCATTAACAAACATAAAAAAAGATACCAATGCAAATAAGAATTGGAAACGAAACTATGAGCGAAGTTGTGGAGTACAAATATCTGGGAATTATTATTGATAATAAACTTAATTGGAAAAGACACATAGAATCAATAGTCGGAAAAATAATACCTTGGATTAGTATAATGAAGAGATTCACTGAACTTGTAAGTGAAAGAAACAAGTACATAATATATCATGCCTTTATTGAGTCACACTTCAGATATATAATTACAACATGGGCAACAGCGTCAGAGCAACTGATAGAAAAAATACAAAGGCTACAGAATAAAGCTATAAAATCCATTTTTAGTATACCGCTGGATTTTCCAACTATTGAATTATATAAAAAAATTAAAGTACCAGATATATGTACTCTTCGAGACATCGAAAGATCAAAAATGATATTTAGGATGGCAAACGATCTTATAAAGACAGAAAATAAAATTGAAATTGGATCAAATGCTCATAATTACAAAACAAGATGTGCGGGAGAACTGAGAAAACAGTATTATAGAACTAATCTAGGACAAAACACAGCGTTATATAGAAGTATAGATGTATATAACAAATTACCAGAAGAAATTCGAGAAAGTGAAACGCTGCAGGAATTTAAACAAAAGCTCAAGAAGTATTTTGTACCAATCACATAACCGACAACTTACATGCAAAACTGCAGCTAATTTACGAAATTAAAAGTTTTTTTTAGATGATTAAAAACAACACTAGAATAATAAAGTAAATTTTGTTTTTAAAGGCTGCAATGAAGCTCTATAAGTATATTGTACCAACTACATGAATTACAACTTACATGTATAACCATAGGTTCATTAGAAGATTATAAGTGTAATTAAAGCGAAGCGAATTTAGAATAAGATACTAAGATTGTAAATCCAGTCATCAGGAATATTCCTGTTTTTGGGTTATAAATTGCATTAATAAAAAAAAAAGAAAAAAAAAATAGTACACTTAAAATTCCTGTATTTATTACTCAACTGTAACTACAATATTTTAATAGAAAAAAAAAACGTACGGTAATGACGTCTGAAAGTACAAAAATCGATATTTGACTCAAAAAATGTGCATGCATTGCATGCACATTTCTAAAGAAAAAGAAGAAAATCAGTTTATCCTTGTGCAAAGTGAGGTTGGGACGCCGTACGGTAATGACGTTTGGGGTGTTTTTATATTAAATTAAAGTAAATAAGTGCAGAAATGAAAAAAAAGAACTGACCATTTTGTATATGATGATAATAAGTATTTCATAAATACAAAAAAAGTCTGTTTGAGTTTCTCAGTTACTGTTCAATTACTGGGACTTCAAGTTTGCCTTCAATTCGACAATTACCCTAAAGCGAATGATATGATTTCCATTACTTTGACTTCTTCCATCATTTAAATTTAGCACCCTTTCCAATTTGAAACGATATATTTTATCGCGATATTGAAATAATGAAATTATTATTAATAAAAGTAGAAAATACGATTTTTTAAATCTAACTCAAAATGCTCATTAAATTCTCATTAAATTCTCAAAGCACATAAAGATCGAGCATATTCTCATGCTCGTGAGAATTTATCCGAACACTTGAACTCTTTATAAAACACTAATTAACGTTGAACCATTAATCCTCTTTTAGGATAATTTGCAATTTTGATACATGTCTAACCAGAGGACTTTGTTTGTTTTAGCTCTCCGGTCTAGTGGTCGGTGGTATCGGCGTGTGGACTGTCGTATCAAAACACAGCTACATTTCGCTAATGGCAACTTCGACGTATCCGATTTTGGCTTACGCGCTGATAGCTGCCGGTTCTCTCGCTGTAATTGGAAGCTGGCTCGGTTGCGGAGGCGTCACGTCCGAGAATCGATGTGTTCTTCTAGTGGTAAGTTTTTTTAGTTTTTTTTTTTCCTTCAACTAGCGAAACTTTGCGAATTATTCCATCTGCGTGATTTAAAAAGCACATTTGCTCGATCCCAGACATGAATTATTCCAGACCACTGAGTCGACAAAAAGACTCGAAAAGTGCAAGTTCAGTAACTTTGGAATATTTCAACCCACCATTTGTTATTCTCATCTTGTTATTGGACATGAAATAATTACATGTATTTCAATTACTTTAGACTCAACTTTTAGATTCTTAAATTAATATTTCCCAGGATCATTCAAAAAACAAATCGCAACAATAATTTAGAGTTTTCTGAATTATCCACTGATGGAATAATTTAACCAGCACTAACGATTTTTTTCTTGATTTTGTATCTAGGATATCCTACAACCATTTTTCAATAAAACCCTAAATCTTTGCCCGGGCGGTTTTACTTCATTTTCAGTCAAATTGTTTAATTTTCAAGTGAAAAAGGTTTTTCTCTACAGAATAGTTTAATTTTTAATCCAGAGTGATTAATTTTGTCGAAATAGTTGAATCTTCAACCAAAAAGATAAATTTTCAACTATGAAAGATGACTTTTCTATCATAAAAGACGAATTTTCACTAAAATATATGCATTTTTTAACAAATATTTGAATTTTCAACTCGTGAGGTATAAATTTTTCACAAAAGCTGGGTTAGTAAAATTTTCAGATAAGAAAATTAATTCTTTCATGAAAAAAAAAATTTGCAAGAAAAGGATCAAATTTTCAATCAAAGAGGCGAAGCTTGAACAAATAAATTTAATAAAGCAGTTCACCTTCACCAGTTAGTTGAATTTTTTATAAAAAGATTCATTTTCATCAAAAAAGGCGATTTTTCAATCGAATATATCAATTTTCCACAAATCTGCTCAATTTTTAGAAGAAAAAAAATTATATGCAAAACAGTTGAATTTTCAAGCAAAAAAAATTATAATTTTTAACAGAGTCAATTTTCTACAAAAAATTAAATTTTCAAACCGAATAGTTGAATTCTGAACCCCAAAAGTTTAATTTTCAACAAACAAGGTCATTTTAACCCAAGAAAGCTGACTTTTTTCTACCATAAAAGGCGAATTTTCTGCCAAAACACGAATGTTCAGTCAGTTGGATTGGACGAAAAAAAACGTATTTTTAACCATATACTTACATTTTTAACCAAAAAGATGAATTTTTCTACAAAAAAAAAAAAAATCTTTTTCTACCATAAGAGGTGATTTTTCAATAAAATATTTCCATTTTCCACAAATCTCTTCAATTTTGAGGAGATAAAAAAACAAATTATATGCAAAACAGCTGAATTTTCTACCAAAAAATATAATTTTCAACAAAAGAGTTAATTTTCTACGAAAAATATAATTGTTAAACCGTAAAGTTGAATTATGAACCCCAAAGGTTAAATTTTCAACAAAAAAGTTCATTCTCTCTCAAGAAAGCTGACTTTTTTCGATCATGAAAGGCGAATTTTCTACCAGGACACGAATGTTCAGTTAGTTCAATTAAACAAAAAAAAAAACGAATTTTTAAGCAAATATTTGAGTTTTGAACCAAAAGGATGAATTTTAAACAAACAAGATTAGTTTCTCTACTCTCTAAATCTGAATCAGCGAAAATTCGCTGATTGGCAGCGCATATACGCTGATTTAGTCAGCTATAAGTATACCACTGCGAATCAGCGAATATTCACTGTTTGAATCAGCGACACAGTAATTCGCTGGTTCAAGCAGCTAAGTCGCACGGGTTTAATCAGCGATCACTCGCTGATGAAATCAGTGTTTCGCACTAATTTCATCAGCGCATTCAGTTTTTTAAAATTAATGAGTAAATAAAATTATGGGGGTAAAAGAGGATTTTTATACTTGAAGCATGTTGTAATTTTATTTCAACATATAAAATTTGAAACTCGAAAATAAGCGGTTGACAGCTTTAAACTTATTATTTCAAAATAATAAGTTGACAAACCATTGGATACAGTTTTTCCTTAGATAAGAGCTCATTCAAATTAGTGTTGTCCTTGTAAGGTTCATCAGACTTCGTTTGTATTTTTTCTTGATGGGCACAGCTTCTTTCGAATATTCCGTAATCGAAATTCAATAAAACCTTGCCTTGTTTGTTCATCATAGTAATACTCCTGAAAATTAATTACCCAGTATTCTGTTTATTATAATTAGTTATGAGTCATTACAGAGCATGTATGTAATCTAGACTCTGTCGCCCAATGCACTTTCAAAACATTCGACAATAATAGTGTGGCCGAAAAACTTCATTTTCGAAATTCCCGACTTTTTCCTGGCCAATTTTTCATTTTCCTTGACCATTAACATTGATGGACCATCATTTCAATCTTGTAACATTTTTAACTTACAATATTTTATAAACAGAGTAAAACAATTTCAGGTCAAAATAGAAAAAATTCCAATTTATTTATTTACATCAATAAAAGAAGATAACTTTTTCACCACGCAAGATAAATTATCAATACAAAAGCATAAATTTTCAAGAAAACAGTTGAAGTTTGTAAGAAACAAGATTAATTTTTAACAAATTAGGTAAATTTTCAACAAAATAATGAAATTTTCAACAAATTAGTTGAACTTTTGACCAAATAGTTGAATTTTGAACTAACAAAGCTCAATTTTCAACAAAAGGGTCAAATTTTCAAACAAAGCAGTTGAATCTTTAATCAGATACTTAAATTTTTTAGAATAAATTCGAGTTTTCAACCGAAAAAGGTGAATTTTCAATGCAAAAGAACGAATTTTCCGTCGAAATAGATAAATGTTCAACAACAGCTGAATTTTTCACCAAGAAAGATTACTTTTTAACAAAATACTTAAATTTGCAACAAAGTGATTAAATTCTCAATAAAATAGTTGCATTTTTCACCAAATGCTCAAATTTTCCAGATAACAGTTGTATTTTCAACAAAAAAACTAATTCTTAACAAAAAATGTAATAGTTGGTGTTCCACCTAAAAAAGATTAAACTTTTACGAAAAGAGATAAATTTTAGAACTTAAAAGACGAATTTCCAACCAAGAAAATTAATTTTCTACAGAAGAAGATGATTTTTCTGCAAAATGCATGAACTTTTAAACAAATAGTTGAATTTTCGAGCCAAACAGAACATTTTTTCAGAAGATAATTGAACAGTAAATTTTCAGTAAAAGAAATTAATTTCAAAACGAATTAACAATAAATCATTTAATTTTTAACCAAAAATATAATCCTTCGATCCAGAAAATTAATGTCTAATAAACGAGATCAACTTTTACCCAAGTAGTTGAATTTTGAATTAAAAAAATTTGTCCACAAAATAGTAAAACTTTCAACCAGAGAGATTAATTTTCAACTAAAATGTCAAATTTTCCACACAAAAAATATTTTTGCAACAAGTGGTTCGATCGTCAACCAAGTAGATCATTTTTAACCAAAAAAGATGAATTTTTAACGAATAATGTAATAGTAGATATTTCAACCAAACCGGATTGAAACCAGAATAGTTGAAGCCTCTACCAACGAAGATTAATTTTCAACCAAATAGTTTCATTTTCATCAAAAAAGGTTGAATTTCTACTAAATCAGATGAAATATTTAAACTAAAAAGACTAATTTTTTTAAATGGCTGAGTTTTAAACTAATAGATTTCAGTTAAACTTTCAACCAAAAAGGATGACTTTCTAACAAAATGGTTGAATTTTCCACGATTTTTATCTATTGCATCGCGAAAAGGGCGCGAAAAATATAACCATGTGTAAAATATACGTATAAATTCTCAAATTGGATGTGAACAAAACGAATCAAAAGTATTAAACTTTACTAAAATTCCCTTCACCTTCTAAAATTGCTAACATCTCGTCAGGTACGTCAATTTTTTGCAACTCTCTTGCTAGTTGTTTTCCCGATAGTCCTTCGTGCAGTGGATCCATATCTTATTTAAAATATATTTGAATATAAAGTGCAATAACCTGAAAGAAAATTTTTTTTTTAATCTGTCAGACATTTTTTAAGAGAAATGTATCATACATTGTTGAAGCTGGGCCCACGGTGAATTTTGTACAACTTGTTTTTCTTGAGTTTTCAAAATTCACGAAAATTATTGCATGAGTGGAGATTAAGAGGGTCCGTACCTCTATTTCTATATTTAATTTTTATTCCAGAACCTGCAGATTTTTGATCGATATAAACTAGTTTACGTGTGTGAAGGTTGTAGCACAAATCGAAATATGTAGGCATAAGTTGCGATAGAGGTTATATTCACGCAGACGGCGTGGCACGCAAGCGATAAATATGAACATATCTTACCTCTGTCTTTGAAATCAAGCAGAAAAATAACTCGAATTATAACTGTTCCTTGCTTCTGCTACCATGAAATAATATCACGATAATTATAACCATAAAAGTATACTAAACGTCTGCTAACGTTTACCACGGCCAGAGCGAGCCAAATGCATCTACCACTGCGGCCACTGCTTAAAACTAAAATCCGTGTTAACTGTCAAAATTTCTTCACATTTTTCAACAATGCATTACGTTCACGGTCCAATAAAAATATTCTCGAATGCCTCGAGAATGAGCTAAATCGAGTAAACAAAATTTGTATAGCTCTGAAGCAATTAATAAGAGAATTTTCTCAAATATACGCAAAAATTTGTGTAGGTAGCACTGACGAACTTTCTCACTATTTTTCGCAAGCGCACATTTCACTGATTTGCCAGCGTAACTCACTGATTCTTCAGCGAAACTAGCTGATTTCGCAGTGATAGTTTCGTTCACTGCTAAAAACAGCGAAGTTTTCGCTGATTCAGATTTAGAGAGTAACTCAAAAGACGAATTTTCACCATAATACATGAATTTTCGACCAAATGGTTGCATTTTCAATCTACAATGATGAATTTTGAACCAAAAAGTTTAATTTTCTACCGAGCGAAATATTTTCAACTAGTTTAATTTAACCAAAAAATACGATTTTTTAATAGAATAGTTGAATCTTCAACTGAATTATGAATTTCTAATAAACAAGATCAAGTTTCTACCCAAGAACACGAAATATCTGGAAAATACATGAATTTTCTACCAAATAATTAAATATCCAATATATGAAAGAAAAATTTCCTACCAAAAATAGAATAGTTATATTTTTAGGAAAAAATTAGATTTTCAAACTAAAAAAAATAATTTAAAAAAAATTTGAATTTTGAACTAAATAAGCGAATATTAAGAAAAAATTTCTAACGAAGTAGTTGAACTTTCAACCAAGTAGGTAAATTTACGAACCAAAAAGATTAATTGCAACCAAATATTTCAATTGACTCAAAAGATCGATTTTATCGCCCAGAAGGTTAATGATCTACCAAAAATGTCAAATTTTCAACAAAATACATCATTTTTTCAACGTGAAAGTTACTTTTCTACAAAACAGGTCTTTTTACAATCAGTTAAATTTGTATAATAATAGTTGAATTTTCAACCAAAAATATGAATTGTCAACAAAAAAGTTCATTTTCCACCAAATTGTGGAAGTTTTAAGCGACTTTGTCGCTACGCTATTGTTTGTCACGCATGACTGAGCACCGCATCACCAAAATTCGGAGGACTCTGATTCTAAAAACGACTTGAATGGGAGTTGCTTAATTGGGATTTCCAGCATGTGAGACTTTTTAACCAAAGATAGTTGTTTTTTTACCATCAAGCCATTTTCCTTTCAGGGTAGGCGTGACTTGCTCGGTGAGGAAGGGGGTAATGTGGGGTGGGAGGACTCCAATTCCAGGAACGACTTGAATGGGAGTTACTTAAATGGGATCTCCAGTGTAAGAGACTTTTCAACAAAAATAGATGAATTATCTCAATTCGTTACATTATTTCAATTTTTTTTCAAAACAAAAAAAAATGGATTTATTTTTGTGTAGATTGGAACAAATTTCTGGGGTGTCCCCACAAAAATTCGAAAAAAAAATGTTCGGACCACCCTACCCTAATAACCATGTGCCTCTTTGTTCTTTGGTTGATAACCTACATTTAGTTCCTTCATGAAAATAGTTTTAATTTGTTTTTATCGCCCCGTTACGATCGACCTGTCTAATTTTATCGTTTCTCGTGACGAGAATAACTTGACACTTTCGAAGCCGGTGGGGAAGGCGATTTCAATTTACGAGAGGAAATTCCAGCTTTCGAGACCCCAGGAAATCCGACGGATACAAAATAGAATTTGCTCTGATAGGTTTCGCAAGGCATCGATGTGAGGATGTTCCTCTCTGCATATTAATTCAACACGTAGGAGCAGAATCTCTTATAAAAACAATTGTATTTTATAAACAATAAAGAAAGTTATGATCGGCTATTTGGAGAGAAGAAACAATATTTGCAGAAGCGAGGAAAACTTTTCCCATTACGGTACACGCGAAAGTGCATGCTTGTATTGCAATTATCAATCCGGGCACGTTCAGAGTCTTTACACGCAATAAACAGTTTAACGAGTATGCGCGTTAAAATTATACATTAATTTTTATTATGTTTCTTTAATGTTTCTGAGCGACGCGTTCCTTTGCTTATAAATTATAATATTCCCCATCAGTTTAAATCTTGCCTTGTCATTTCTCCTATGAACATTTTTATTTTACTTTTTACAATGACAGCCCCGGGTGGAAATTTCGTCGTGGACCTAATCGGGCCCGATAAAATAGTTGAGTTTCGAACCCAAAGAGATGAATTTGCAACACAGGAAGATGAATTTAAGAAAAAAAATTTCGTTGTCAATTGAACAGTTGCATTAACAACCAAATAGATAAACTTTCCAGTGGAAAAGACGATTTTTGAAAAAAAAAACATAGTTTAAGATTCTACCAAATCTTATAATTTCCAAGCCAAAAAGACACATTTTTTCGGAGACATTTGCATTTTTAACAAAAAAGTAACTTTTCAACCAAGAACGATAAATTTTAACCAAGAAGGATGACTTTTCTAACATAAATGATAAATTTTCGACTCAAGAGAAAGAATTTCCATCAACATAGTTAAATTTACGACCAAAATTGATAAAATTGACGAAATAGTTAAAATTTCCAAAAATAATGCGATTTTTAAAAAAATACATGAATTTTTTGAACAAATAGTTGAATTTTCAACTAATGCAATGCAAGGATATTTCAACCAAATTTGAAATAGTTCAATTTCCAGATGAAAAAAAAATAACTTTGAACAAAACAACAAATTTTCAATCAAATTGTTAAATTTTTAACCAAAAAAACGAATTTTTGACCAGGAACATTAATGTTCTATCAACAGAAAAAAACTTTCAGCTTTCCCAATATACAAGATAATGTTTTACCTAAAAATAAAGTAGTCAAATTTTCATATTAAAAAGTAGGTAATGTTTGATTAGAAGAAAAATTAATTTTTAACCAAAAGGATGAATTTTCGACCAAAGAGATTAATGTTCTACCAAGAAAGATGAATTTTGTACGAAATACATGAATTTTCAACGAAATTATTTAATTTTGAAGTGAACTAAATTTTGAAACAAAAATTGAGTAGTTAAATTGTCAGTTTAGAAAATTTATTTTCAACCAAACATGAAGCGAATTTTCATCAAAATAGTTGAACTTTCAACCAAAGAAGTGTACTTTCTACCAAAAAAACTGAATTTTCAACAGAGTAGTTGAATTTTTTATAAAAAATATGACTTTTAAACAATATAATTGCATTCTCAACAAAATAATTAAATTTTTCACCAGATAATAGATTTTTAACCAAACAAGATGAATTCCGAAAAAAACGTACCATTATATTTTTAGTTCTGAACTCATCTTATTTGGTTAAAAATTCTAATCATTTTTGAAAATTTAATTATGTTTAATTGTAAATCCAAAAATTTTGTCAAAAGTCAACTTTTTTAGAAACAAAATCAACTCATTAGTTGAAAGTTGAACTACTTTGTTAAAATTTTTTTAAGATTTACCATTTTACTTAGCAATTCATCCCTAGTTGAATATTTAACTGATTCCTTTTTTTTTGTTGAAAATTAATTTCCTTTACTGAAAATGTGCCTATTCCATTTTTAAAAAATCTTTTTTAGTTAAAAGATCATGTATTTTCTTAAAACTTTTTTGTTGTAAAAAGTTTACCTTCTTTGTAGAAAATTCATCTATTCGGTTTATAAGAAACGTTTTGGTTTGAAAAATCATAGTTTTTATTTGAAACATGAAAGCCTTCGGTCAAAAATTCATCTCTTTTGGTAAAAATTTAATGTTTTTCTTCGGTTGAAAAAATAAATTTTTTTGGTGTTCCAACTTTTTTCTTCAAAATTCATATGTTCTGGTAGAAAATTACTTCTTGATTACAAATCCATCCCTCATTGTTGAAAATGTAACTGCTTTGTTGAAAACTAATCTGTTTTGCTTTAGGATTCAACTATTTCGTAAAAAATTCGTATTTTTTTATTTTCCACTGCTTTTGATTTGAAAATTCTTTTCTTCCAAATGAACTTTTTTGTTGAAAATTCTTATTTTCGGTTTGAAAATGCAACATTTTATGAAAAATGTGTCTTTTTGACTTGAAATGCAACCATTTGATAGAAAATTAAACTATTTTGTTGAAAATTCGTTCCATTTTTGTTTGAAAAGTAATTTTTTGTTGAATGAAAATTTATCTATTCCTTTTTTTGTTGAAAATTTATATTTTTAAGTTTAAAATTCAACTATTTCATTGAAGTTTTTTTGCTGATGTTAAAAATTCATGTACTTTGTTGATAATTCATCTTTTTTGTAGAAAATTAATATTGTTAAGAAAATAAACTTCTTGGTTGAAAATTCATTTCTTCATTTGAAAATTTCACTATTTTGCCAACAATTTGTTTTTCTTTGGATGAAAATTAATTTCATTCGATTTGAATGTAACTATTCCATTTTTGGTTGAAATGGATTTTTTCAGTTGAAAATTCATGTATTTTGTTAACACTATATTTTTTTTGTTAAAAAATTCATCTATTTGGTTGAAAAATTAAATACTTAGCTTAAAATCAACTTTTTGGTTGATGAATTCTCATTTTTGGGTTAAAAAATTGAAGCTTTTTGTAGAAAATTAATTTGTTTTGATAAAAATGTAATTTTTGTTGGCTGAAAAATAAATTCGCTTGGTTGATAATTCAAATTTTTTTGTAAAAATTCGTCTCTTGTGGTGAAAAATTACTGCTTGATTCCAAATCCATACTTTTTTGTGAAAAATAAATTTTTTTCTAAGTTTCTTTTTTCTTTGAATTCAACTACTTTTTATTTCAAATTGAAATATATTTTTTAATTCGAAGAAATGTGATTTTTGTTGAAAATTCATATTTTCGTGTAGAAAATTGAACTAATTCGACAGAAAATTAAACTATTTACTCAAAAAATTAACTATTCCGTTGGAAATTTTTCTTTTTGTGTGTCTGAATTGATTCTTTCATCTCAAAATATAGCTATTCCATTTTTTATTTAACAATTTTTTCATAAATTGAACATTAAACTATTTATTAGAAAATTGATGTTTTTTGTTTATAATTTGTCTATTTTGGTAGCAAATCAATATTGCTTGTTAAAAATTCATCATTTTGTTCCAGAATTCAACTACTTTATTAAAAATTCTTCTTTTTTAGTTGATTTCAGCTGGCTTAGAATTCATTTGTTCTGTTTGTTGAAAATTATTTTTTCAAGCTGAAAATTTAATGTTTTTATTTCTGGTTGAAGATTCAACTATTTCGTTGAAATTTTTTTTCACTGAAAATTAATTTTCTGGTTGAAAATTATTTTTTTGCAGCTTAAAAGTCAACTGTTTCATACAACATTCGACTTTTTAGCTGAAACACTCAACTGTTTTTTTTTCAATTTCGTTCATTCGCGTAGAAAATTAATCTTGTTTGTTAAGTTTATCTATTTGGTTGAGGAATTAGCTATTACGTTGAAAATTCGTCTTTTCTCATGGAATTCAACTGGTGGACAATTCGTTTATTTTTGGTTGAAAAATCATCTTTCTTTCAAAATACAACTATTTGATTAAAAAAATATGTATTTTGTTGAAAATTCGTCTCCAGGTAGAAAGTTAATCTTTAGGGTAGAAAATTAATCTACTTGGTAGAAAATAATTCTTCTTAGTTGCAAAGTCATCTTTGCAGATGAAAAATTCAGTTATTTGGTAAGAATGCTAACCATTTTGTTGAAAGTTTGATCTAAAAAAAAAGCATAAACTATATTATGTTAGTGATCTTTTTTGATCGAAAATGCAACTGTTTTCTTGAAAATTGGTCCTTCTCGATTGAAAATTCATCTTTCATGGTAGAAAAGTCATCTTCCTTGTTTGAAGATTCATCTCTCTTAGCTGAAAATGAATTTCTTAATCGAAAATTCAACTTTTCAGGTTGAAAATTCAACTGTCTTCTAAAATCTTTGTCTTTTCGGCTCGAAAATTCAACTATTTGGTTGAAGATGCAGCTAATAACTTTTTTAATCTGTTTTTTGATGCGGTTCTGAGGAGGCAGACTGTCCCAAATTCTGGAATTCGTGTATAGATACGCTACACTTTTGTGCAGATGTATTGTTCCTTCATCAGGAATTTTCAAAAATCGCTGTGGATATGCTAATCACGACCCTCTTACCTCTAGATTTAATTCAAGTTTTCAATAATCATTAGCATCAGTAAATTCGTCTTTTCATGATGAATCTAATGCTACAAGAACCTCATTCTTGATAGAAATGCAACTGAATAGTTTCTTCATCAGGCCGGCATCATTGACACTATTTTTGACCTCTGAAGTGAGTCTGATCCCTGTGATGATAAAAAATTTTGGTTTCAGAGGTCCTGTAACAGTTCTATAACAAAATTATGAATAAAATGGTACAGGAAGACTTTCTTCGACTCCACTCGATTCCCAAGTCTGATGAAAGTTCTCCAAACTTAGGCTAAGTCGATCTCAAAGTACTGGTTTATTTTTCTACAAGTCTCTTAAGACTCTGGACTTTGTTGTTGAAACTCGGCAATGCCCCTGACGTTTTTCCCCTCACGTTTTTCCCGTCAAAGAAAAGTTGAAGAGCCGTAAAGTGCAGGTTGGTAAGAGAGAAGCAGTAAAGTACATTAACGACGATTGAAACAAAGTCCAAGATGAGGAACGTGTACATAAAGCCAGTAGAGAGACAGAAAATCTCCGGCAACTTTTCAATTTCTTCGGATAAGGCAACCGCCAGAGAAATGAAACATTCTTTCGGCTTTCAAATACGAGAAATGTACTTCTGGATTCATGTGATTTCCTGGTCTAGTCTACTCTAACGGGTGTGATCAATGTGGAATCCCATAAGGACCAAAGACGTTTTAAAAGAAATCAGTTTCCCGAAGCGAGCCAATAAAAATCTTTCAACCCTTCTGGGACGCATTCCACATCCCGTCGAATGGAAATCGTCAAACGAAAGAATTCGAAGGAAAATCCCTTATTAGCTTTGTGAAATTTCCATCCTGGAAAGTTTGAAAATAAAACATGGTTAAGGATGTACGTACCAAAGTTATCTCAAGTTCAAAACTGAGACTGGCTAAAAAATGATTTGAAATATCAAGAAAAATAGTTTGAGTCACCCCTACCCCTTGTAAAAATTTGTGACATTTTGATGCCCCCCACCACATCCTTAAAATTTCATTTAGCACTGAAGCTGACCCCACCTCCTAGTTTTAAATACGAAATATAAATTTAATTTTATATAACCATCAATAGAGTAAACACTAACCAGTTAAAATTATTTGATAATTATGGGAGAATACTTTTAATTGGATGCTTCAGTTTTTTCTTTTAATGAACATATTGGTATAATTTTTAAGTGAACTGAGATGGTAGATTGACTTAAAGGATTAGGGACGGTCCAGAAATTTTTTCCTCTATTTTGATAAAATCTTATTTGTTTCCCTGTTTCAAGAACCTTCCCCTTGTTCTGTTTTTTTTCCGCTTAAATTTGATCTAAATCAATAAATAATTAATCTAATCAATAAAAAAATCCAACTTTTCTTGGTTAAAAGTTTTTCTTCATTTGAAAAATATACTATTATATGTTTGGTTCAAAATTCATCTCGTTTGGTTGAAGGATTTACTATTTAATTGCAAATTTTGTGTTTTGTTGAAATTGCAGCAATTTTGTTGAAAAATGATCTTTTTTGGTCAAAAATTCAACTGCTTGATAGTAAGTTGAACTAATTTGTTAAAAAATTCATTTTTTTAAATTAAAGATTCATCAATTTGTTTGAAAATTGAACTATTCAATTCTTCTACTCTTTAAAATTCTTCTGTTTCTTTAGCAGAATTTTAGCCAATTTTTTTAGCAAAGTTTTTAGCAAATTATTCTAATTTTCGGTTGAAAATTAACTTGTTTACCTGAAAATTGAACTATTCCTGTTTTAGTTGAAAATTGATCTTTTTTAGTTGAAAATTCAAATAATGGGTGGAAAATTTATGTATTTTGTCGATGATTCATTTCTTGTGTGGAAAATTCATCTCCTTGGTTCAAAATTTAACTATTTTTCTAGAGAAACAGTGTTTTTTTGTTAAAAATTATTTTTTTTCAAACTAAAAATGTGACTTCCATTTCGGATTAAAGATTAACAAAAGTTTCAAATTTGACTACTTGGTTCAAAATTCATGTATCTTGCTCCTGATTTATTTTTTTTAAATCATTCTTCTTGGTTAAAAAAAAACTTTCTTGTTGAAAATTAAAATCTATTGTTAAATGTGAAACTCTTTTCTCGAAAATCCATTTTTTTCAAATTCATAATTTTAGTTGAAAATTCATCTTCTTGGTTGAAAATTTACTTATTTTCTTGAAACTTAGTTTTTTTTTGTTAAGAATAATTTTTTTTAACAGAAAATGTAACTATTCCATTTCGCGTTGAAACTTAACTTTCAACTAAAATTTTGACCACTTTTTTGTTTAATGTAAATTAATGTTTTCCAGTTAAAAATTTATGTATTTTGTTGAAAATTAATCTTCTTTTGTAGATATTTAATCTTCTTCAATTAAAGTAGAACAACGTTGTAAAAAATTTATTTTTCGATTGAAAATTTAGTTTTTTAATTGACAATTTTATGATTAGTGTCGAAAAATTCATAACCTTATTAGAATATTCGTCCTTTTTTGTTGAGGTGAATCTGTTGAGTAGAGTAGTCTACTATAATAATTTCGTTGATAATTCTCCTTTTTTGGGTAAATTTGTAATAATTTTGATAAAAATTCAAGTAGTTTGATGAAAATTTAATTATTCTGCTAAAAATCTAATTTTTCTTATGAAAATTCCATTATTTTGAGAATCTTGTTGAAAATTCGTCTTTCTCGGTAGAAAATAAATCTTTTTGTTTCAAAATTCGGTTTGTGGTAAAAAGTTCAACTATTTGCTTGAAAATTAATCTAACTTGTGGAAAATGAAACAATTTTGTTAAAAAGTGTCTTTTTTGTTGAAAAGTCAACTGCTTTATGGAAAATTCTGGTTTTCTGGTTGAAAATTTAATTATTCTAGGTGAAGATTCATCTTTTCAGTTGAAAATTCAACTGTTTGATTGAAATATCGACTTTTACATATTTCTTCAAAAATTCACCATTTTGGTTAAAAATCAATCCACTTTTTAGAAAACTGCACAATTCAGTTAAAAAGTCATCTTTTTGGTTGAAAATTCCTCATTTCAACTGAAAATTCATTACTTTGGTTAAAAATGTAACTATTTAGTCGGAAAAATAATTGTTTCTTGCTTGCAAATTTATTTTTTATCTGAAAATTTAACAATTCTAGTTGAAGATTCATCTTTTTAGTTGAAAATTCAACTGATTGGTTAAAAATTAATGCATTTTGTGGAAAATTCTTTTTCTCTGCAGAAAAGAAACTATTTTGTTACAAAATCGTTTTTAATTTAAATATTTATTTTTCAACTGAAAATTTAACTATTGCAATTGAAGATTCATCATTTTAGTTGAATATTCATCTCTTTCGTCTTTTTCCTATCCGACAACATTCCCCTTTTTCATTAGAAGAACCTAGCAAGTAAATATGAATATTTTTTGTTGAGCTATTTTATTTCAGTTAAATAGACTTTTTCCTTCGTTAAAAATGCAACTTTTGGGTTGGAAATTGCATTGTTTTGATGGAAATTCAAGAATTTTATTAATAAGTTGTCCTTTTGGGTTGCAAATTTGACTATTCTGTTAAAAAATTCTCCTTCTCATGGTTGAAAATGTAACTATTCTATTTTCGGAAGAAAATTGACCTGTTTTATTTGAAAATTCAACTATTTCTTTAAAAATGTATGCATTTTGTTGACAAAATTTGTTTTGTTTTTTGGTAGAAAATAAATATTCTTGGTTAAAAATTCATGTTTTTGGTTCAAAATTTAACTATTTGTTTAAAAATCAATCTATTGTCTTAAAAATTAAACAATGACAATGAAAAGTATATATTCTTTTATTTGAAAAGTCAACTATTTTGTGTAAAATTAATCTTTTGTTTAGAATTCAAATTTTCTGTTGATTTCAACTGTTTTTGCTCTAACGTTACAATTTTTTGAAAACTCATCTCTTTGGTTTAAAATTGAACTGTTTTTTCGAAAATTGTTGTTTATTGTTTTAAAATTTATCTTTCATATGAAAATTCAACTATTCCAGTTTCTTATAATTAATCAGATATTTAGATTTATTTTTAATATGTTTAAGCTGTATTCTTAGATTTTAGGTAAATTTCTTCCCTTTTCTACCCTGCTCTAATTTTCTATCAAATGAGTACATCGTCAGGAATCTTAACCATCGAACTTTAGTCCAGGTATGTGGTAGTTTTGTTCCGTAATAACTGACAGAAGGAATGTTTTCAATGAGAAAGTTTCGTTGAGGGGTCCCTTTTAACATATCAAAAACTCTAGAACAGATCATTTGCCAAACCGGGTTTTTTTTCGAAAACAGTTCCAAAATTTAGTTTTGCGTGGACTGATAATTCCCATTTCATTTTAGAGCAAAATGTCCAACAGAAAGAAGAAAGAGGACAAAATTATAAGAAAATTTGTTGAGAAAAATAATCCGCTATCTTCTATAGGTTTCGAGTTAGGATATATTGAAAAAACCCCACTTTTTTTGGATTTTCGACGAAAAATCACTAGTTTTCAAAACAAACTGTGTACCTTTGCACCTAATCAATATACGGAAAAGTGTTACACAGGTGAGTGAAAGTAGACTCAATTTTCTGTGATATCAAAAAAAGAACAATGTCCTACCTATGATAGGTCATAAGTTATGGCCCCTCAAAGTTGGCCATTTCTGCCTGTTTTTACGGGCAAAAAAGTGGAGTACAGTTTTTACAAAATAAATCAAGTCAGGTTTAATTGGCATTGTCTATGCCAGAGGATGAAATAGAGTCTATAAAATTCTGCGTAGAACCAAAAAAAAAGTTTGTTAGACCTATGATTTATGGAATTGCAAGGTTTCAAAAATTTCATTTTTTTTGTTGAATTTTTGACTAAAAACGCGAAAAATGTGTTTTTTCAAAATACCTCGTTTCCCGTGCATCCTACGACAAAGTTTATATGAAACAAATGGAAGTGGAGTCAATTTAGCGTAATTTCAAAAAAAGAAAAACTGTCCTAGCCCTAATAGGTCCCGAGATATGACCTTGGAAAGTGCACTCTTCCTGCATAGAGGCACCTGAGCGTACCGTAAAGTAGAATTACGCTCATATTTCGAAGCTGTTGTCCCAAGTAAGTATATACATTTCATTTCTCATGTATAAAAGGTATTTCGCGATTGATAAATAAATAATTGTTTATAACAAAAGCTTGTTTATAACTAAATGTTGTAATGGCCACTTTTGAGTACTTTTTGGGTACTTTTCTAACAAAAAAGTAATTGTATTTGATTAAAAATTCATTAAAAGATATTGTTACAAAAATTTATTGAAAAACTATTTTTTTATTGATAAAAAATATATATATCACATTTTAAATCAAATATAATTACTTTTTTGTTAGGAAAGTACCCAAAAAGTACTCAAAAGTGGCTATTACAACATTTCGTTATAAGCAATTATTGATAAAAAATATTTGTTTATTGATAAAAAAACATATCACATATTTTCAATCAATTAGAATCACTTTCTTGCCACGAAAGTACTAAAAAAAAGGCAAAAATGTAATCAAAAGTGGCGATAGCAAGCTTTTGTTATAAACAATTATTTATTTATCAATCGCAAAATACCTTTTATACATGACAAATGAAATGTATATACTTATTTTCGACAAAAACTCCGAAATATGAGCGTAATTCTAATTTACGGTACGCTCAGGTGCCTCTATGCAGGAAGAGTGCACTTTCCAAGGTCATACCTCGTGACCTATTAGGGCTAGGATAGTTTTTTTTTCAAATTACGCCAAATTGACTCCACTTTCATTTGTTTTATATAAACTTTGTCGTAGGATGCACGGGAAACGAGGTATTTCGAAAAAACACAACTTTCGCGTGTTTAGTCAAAAATTAAAAAAAAAAAAAAATGAAATTTTTGAAACCTTGCAATTCCCAAAATAATAGGTCTAAAAGACTTTCTTTTTCTTAGATCTACGCAGAATTCTATAGACTCTATTTCATCCTTTGGCATAGTCAATGTAAATTGAACCTGACTTGATTTAATTTGGAAAAACCGTACTCCACTTTTTTGCCCGTAGAAACAGGCAAAAATGGCCAACTTTGAGGGGTCATAACTTATGACCTATCATAGGCAGGACATTGTTCTTTTTTTGATATCACAGCAAATTGAGTCTACTTTCACTCACCTGCATAACACTTTTCCGTATAGTAATTAGGTGCAAAGGTACACAGTTTGTTTTGAAAACTAGTGATTTTTCGTCGAAAATCCAAAAAAGTTGGGTTTTTTCAATATATTCTAACTCGAAACCTATAGAAGATAGCGGATTATTTTTCTCAACAAATTTTCTTATCATTTTGTCCTCTTTTTTTTTCTGTTGGACATTCTGCTCTAAAATGAAATCGGAATTATCAGTCCACGCAAAACTAAATTTTGGAACTGTTTTCGAAAAAAAAACCCGGTTTGGGAACTGATCTGTTCTAGAGTTTTTGATATGTTAAAAGGGACCCCTCAACGAAACTTTCTCATTAAAAACATTTCTTCTGTCAGTTATTACAGAATTTCACTCATTTTTCCGACGTAATGCCTGGACTACTTATGATAAATTGAATTTCCCTAAGACAAATTCTTTTTCAAATTTCTTTCGAAAACGCAAAACCATGTTCTAAAAATTAGTCTACGCGCTGGATTCGAACCAACACCTCCTCTACCATATTTTTAGACATGGTTATGTAATTTAAGATCAGTGGGCCGTAATTTAACGATGATCTACATTCATTCGTCTTATCCAAACAGGAGACTCAAGAAGCGGAAATAGCATCTGGCAATGTTGCTTTACGGTTCATGGGAGGTAACTTGACATCAAGCTTCTTAGTTAATCCAG
>CAKNXH010000125.1:380845-414475 GCA_932178445.1 Andricus quercusramuli
TATAATATAATATAATATAATATAATATAATATAATATAATATAATATAATATAATATAATATAATATAATATAATATAATATAATATAATATAATATAATATAATATAATATAATATAATATAATATAATAATTATAATTTTAATTTTGTTAATTTTTAATTTTTAATTTTATAATTTTTCTATAAAAATATCAATTGTCACTTTTTATCATTTCTCAATACCGAGTAATACATTCATGAAGTAATTCAGTAATTTTAGATGAAAACAATTTTCCCCCCATAATAAAATATCACAGCTTGAATATTTTTTCATACAATTTGTTCATAAAGAATAAAAATGATTGATTCATATAGTCAACATTTTTGTGATTTCCGCGCACAAGCTAAAACAGGTTGACATTAAAACTTTAAAATCCGCTTTGAAATGAATAAAAATACGTGGTCAAATAAAATGGGCGTGATCAATACTGGGAAAATCGGCATTGTCAAAGGTGCGGTCAAGGGAAACCGAAAACAAAAAAGGTGTGTGCAAGGGGCGTGTCAAACGGTGTGACTAGGTTCTTTAGAAGCACAGTAGGCGTGGCCAATAAATATGAGTGCGAAAAAGGGGGCATGGTTGGGTTGTGGTTAAGCAGGATGGTCAAGAAAAAAAGTATGGTCATAGGGACCACAATAAAGAATAATGGATGTCGCTATAAGAAGTGTCGCCAAAAAATGGGCGTAATCAAGGGCGAATGAAATATATGAAATAAGGTCAATAAAAAGGCTCATAGACTGGAGCATTTTCTATAGAAAAATGAGTATGGTACATGGTGCGAATAAAACTCCTCATCGAAGAAAATGGGCATGAACAATTTGGTGTCTAAGAGGCGTTGTTAAGGAAAGAAGGCATAGTCAAAGGTATGGAAAAGGGGTTAAGGTGGGTGAAAACATATCGTTGGGTGTGGTTTTTGTCATTATAAAGAAAAATGGGTTTGGCTAAAAGTTGTGGCCAACAACAGGGCGTGGATAAGAATGTAAAAAATAATTTATTTAGGGTCAATAAAACTGGGCGTAGGCGAGGAGGTGGCATAGTATTTTGACATAGAAAGGGCGTGGCGATTCTAATCGGAAATGGGCGTTACCAATAAAAATGGGCGTTACGGATAAAAATGGGCGTTACCAATACAAATGGGCGTGGCTATTCTTAATCCTTGAAACAGCTACAGCAAATTATTTTCCTAACGCAGAAGGGCATTGAAAAATGATGTGTAAATATTGTAGTTTCAACACTCTAGAGAATGATTCGTTTTATTGATAAACCCAAGCTCCATTGCGTTGACATTTTATTTTTGGAGAGGAATTATGGGACATCTGAAAGACAGGGTCGGCATGCAATTTTAATTTATTTTTCGCGCAGGTATTTCAAGGAAGAGAGGAATTTAATATTTGATATACCGCATTCCATTTTACCTGTGAGGCAAAAAATAGTGACACGTCTGACCTCTTGACTCTTGTTACAGTGCTTGTTCCTAGAGTCCCGTCATTCTTTCGCACTTTAAAACCCTCGCTGTGCTCGTTATCTGGATTTACCTACCGCGTGTAAAAATGTTAATTGAGCACCGTATATAGCCCCGGCTAATGAGCCGATTCGCTCGGGATAAGTTGCACGTACTTTGTTCCTACAGAAAAGAAATGAGGAGATAAAGTGAACAAAAAAAGGAGAGTATTCGTACTTTATTTGAAACTCGCCACTGTTGGGAGATGGAGAACATTTTCTAGACATTATTTTAGGTCATTTTTGCAAATTAGGGTGGAAACTGGGTATTTTATTCAAAGCTGTGATAAAAAATTTTATATAAATAAAAATATGAAAACAGTAAATCCTGAGGTATCAAAATTTGCGTAGCTCATATCAGTCACTCATTTAATATCAAAATTATCAAATTTCAAAAATAAAAAAACTTCTCTACAATTCCAGGGTTTTTTTTTTAGGTATTCCGATAGTTTTATAGGTATAATTTCTCATACTATGGAGCCATCCAGTATTTCGCATTTTTGAAATAATCAGGTCAAAATATGTACAGAATTTCGCGAGTTTATTATTAATGAATAACACTTAAAACATAATTTTTTTTTTCAATTTTCCGTGAAGTCCATGTATTTGAATGAAAATTTTTATCAATTTTATTTTATGTTCATGCACATAAAATTCACTGCATATTTAACATATTATTAATTTGTATGAAAACTGTTTTCCAGGTGAGTAGAAACGAGGCAAAAACAGGGAAATAAAATATTTCACGAAAATATGGAACTAATGTGGTTATTATGTTCAATTCAATTTTAAGTGATTCAAATTCCTGGGACTTTAGGTAATAAAAATTGCATTTATAACAAAATACATAAATTTATAACCAAATAGTCTAGTTTTCTACCAAAAAGATGAATTTTCTGTCAAAAAGACAAATTTTCAACAAAATTTACATTTACATTTTATATTAATATATTATATATTATTATATAATTATTAATTATTATTAATTAATAATTATAATTATATATTATATTAATATACTATATATTACATTATAAATTTATATTTACATAATAAAATTGACAACTAAATAGTTCAATTTTATGCTAATAAACATCAATTTTCCATCAAATAGTTGTATTTTTAACTGAAAAAGATCAATTTTCTACCAAAAATGAAATAGCTAACTTTTCAACCAAAGCGATGTTTGAAACGAAAAAGGTAAATTTTCAACTAAAATAATTCAATATTCAACTGGATTAATTAAATTTTGAGTTGAAGAAATTAATTTCAATTCAGAAAATGAATTTTCAACAAAAGAGTATAATATTCAACCAAAAAGAGAAATTACCGATCAAACTGATAAATCTTCAACTGGAATAGAATTCACTTTTTAACCAAAAAGATCAATTTTCTTCCAAGGCAAACGAATTATCAACAAAACACACGAATTTTCAACCATATACTTGAATTTTTAATTTAAAAAAGATAACATTTTTACCAAATAGTTGAATTTTCAACTAACAAAAGATTAATTTCACCATAAATGGAATAGTTAAATTTTCAGGTTGAAAAAATTAATTCTTATCCAAAAAGAAACCTATTTTTCAACAAAATAGAATAGTTGAATTTCAAACCAAAAAATGTATTTCTGACTAAAATGATGGAATATTCAACTGGACTAGTTAAATTTCCTTGAGAACAAAATAATTTTCAATAAAAAAAAACGGATATTAAAATAATAATAAATTTTCTACTGTTACAGTTCAATTTTTAGCTGAAAAATTATTTTTCAACCAAAAAACAAAACAAATTTCCAACAAAATAGTTTAATTTGCAACCACAGTGCTGAATTTATAACTAGAATTATGAGTTATCAGCCCAAAAATTGAGTTTTAAACCAAAAAGATGAAATTTCAATAATAATTTTGAAATATTCAATTCGAATATTTGAAATTTTTGTTAACAAAATTAATTTTCAACCAGAAATACGAATTTAAAACATAACCGTCGAAATTTTAACTATTATTGCTAAATTTTGAGTTACAAAAGTTAATTTTCAACAGAGAAAATAAATGTATTAAAAAACATCAAAATTCATAAATAAGTAGATGATTTTTTACTAAAAAAGATGGATTCTTAACAAAAATGTAATAGTTCATATGTCAACAAAGAAAAAGATTTTCATTTTGAATAAAAAATAGCTGAATTCAACAACTGAAGACGAATGTAAAACATTGATTAAATTTTTAACAAACACAATATATTTTAACAAAAAAAAAAACTTCAATTTGAACTAAAAATTGGCTGAATAACTTTTTTCTTTTAATTTTTTTCGTCTCTTGCCTCGGTTTTCCAAATATTTAATTTTTTTTATTTTCAATCTTATTTTTTATGATTAAAAGAAAATCTACTCGGCTTATCAGAAAATTATTGATGACAAATTTGGATGAGTTTTCACTTTTTTCTGGAAGAGCAGCTTTTGTCTATTCATTTTGTTCATATCTTGTGTCGTTTGTCCAGAAATTTAATTTTTTTATTTTTGACGTTATTTTTCACGAATAAAGCAAAAATTACGCATTCAATCAAAAAATGACCAATGACAAATTTGTAGCTCTTTATTGGCTGAATAACTTTTGTTTCATTATTTTTTTTCCCAGCTTATGTCGTTTGTTCAAAAATGTAATTATTTATTTCTGTTGTTATTTTTTACGAATAAAACAAAAACTGCGTTTCCTATGAAAAAGTGATTCATAACAAATATGCAGATCTTTTTTGGGTGCATAATTTTTGTAGATTCATTTTTTTTATCTTGCAGACTTTGACCGCCAAATGGAATTTTTCGTTTTTCATTACGATAAATTGTTCGAGTTTCCGAGTACTATGAATAGCCGTACATAGAATTTTTAAATCGTGAAAAAAATTGTCTAACCAATTTTGAAAATTCTCTAACTTTTCGAATATCCATCCAAAATAGCATTGTTATATAATTTTGTATTATATATTTTTTTTAATTCAGACTTGTTGCTGAAAATATTTTTCGGCATAAAAGAAGTAAAATACGAAAAATACCAATTTTTCAATTTCCCAATGAATAATTTAGTAATATTGTATTCGGAATCTATGTTTCTGCACGATTACAACGATATATTAAAAATTAAAATAAGTGTTCTTAAGTGGATTTTGAATTTCTACAATTTTGTATTATGGAAATTCTATGTCTGATTTATACAAGTGCTATTTTGATATTTTGTTATCATTTGATGAAATTTGGGAAAAACTGTTTAACTAAATTTCTTATATCATGAGGATTGTTACAGAATTTTCATATCTAAATTCCATGTATTTTTCAGGTTTCATTCAAAAGCAACTTGGGAGACAATTCTGTAATTTTAACTGAAAATTAGGGCATTTTTAACTGAGTTTTCCTAGATTTATGTTAATTTTCCTACACTTATCATCATTCTACAAAACAAAAATTTCTAACAGTGCAGTTATTAAAATTTCCAACTTATTAGGGCAAGTAAAACGTCACTGAATTGCCAAAAAACGTAAATTTCGGAATTATTAAATAAGAAGTCAAAAAGTTTATAAATGTTGATCGATTTGGACAAGAAAATCAAAAAAAGGCTGATAAGATTCCTAAGAGAGTTGTCGAGCCTGATTTTCAAATAAGGCTTTCAATTTTTTTATAAATAAACAAATATGACAAAAAAAATGGCCATTTGTTCTATTTGACGTTCCCGGTACTCTCGCCAATGACAGGAAAATTATTAAAATCGCCTAAGTTTCATAAAGTATCATTAGTTAAAGATGTTCCAATATTATATAATAAACAAACAAAAATTGTATAAGCAAATTATTTGTTGAAAGAATGTGTTCTACGATTATCCATAATTTTACGTTTTTCAACATTATATTTCAAGAAGTTTGGATAAAAACAATAAAATGAGAAAGAAATTTCATCATGAAATTGTCACTGTTAATATTATAAACAAATTCAATAAACAAATGCATTACTTAGACATTTTTCGACAGGAAAATTATTTTTTTTCGATTGTCAATTTTTGAAATTAGGAACTTTATGATAAAATGCATTATCCGGGCATTTGTCGGCAGAAAAATTCGTTTTTTTCAATGCGAGTCCTTTGAGTTGGGAACTTCGTGACAATTATAACAACATTCATAATTATTTGATCAATTTTAAAATATTTTTAAACAAATTTAATAAACAAATGCATTATTGGGGCATCTGTTGACAAAAAATTCTTTTTCCACCATATTACACCTTCTAATTGGGATCTTCATAATAAATTCTGCAACATTCATGATTATTTGATAAATTTTATAATAATAACAATAATAATATCAAGAAGCAATTTCCCAATTATTATATTGTTTTCATCCAAATTTCTTGCAATATAACCTGAAAAAACGTGAAATTATGAAAACTTGTAGAAAACATACTTTCAACAAATAATTTATTGATCCAATTTTTTTTATTCGTTGTGTAATATTGAAACATCTTTAACTGATGTCATTCTATACAACGTAGGCGATTTCAACAATTTTTCTGTTATTGACGAGCACCTGGGACGTCGAATAGAAAAAATGGCGATTTTTTCGTCATATTCGTTCATTTATAAAAAAAATTGAAGTCCTATAATTTGAAAATCACCTCGACAGCTCTCTTAGGAATCTTATAAGCTTCTTTGACCAATTTTTTTGTTCAAATCGGTCAATATTTGTGGTCTGTTTGTTATTTGGAATAAAAAAAGTCATTTTTTCCCCACTGTGCAGGGGTCAGTAGCAGCAGTCTTGCGTTTACTCGACTGCGTGAGAGGAAGGGAAGGCAAACAGGTAGACGGCGATAAAATGAGCATCGCCCATTTACACATAAAGTTTTGAAAACAGTTATATTGCCCAACAGGAAAAATAAAGTATATTACCTACAGTTTGAAGAGTGAAGTCGTTTGGGTGCAGTTTGAGTACCGAAAGGGTGAGGCAATTATAAAGACATTAACTTGAAGTGAAGACTCTGTTATAGCCTTTAGAGCCTCTCATTGAATCTTTACTGTCGCTTGATTACGGTACGGAGATGCACATTTGAAAATCCATTACTTTGAAACTCACACTCTACATTATTTGTGGTTGATTATTTTTAAATTGAAATGTTGTGTTTGGAGAAATAATTGTTTAAGTCAAGGGGTTAGATTAAGCAGTAAAAACAAGTTTTTTATTAGTTTCATGAATTCGGAGTTTAATTGTCGCACTTAAGTTTTTTTATTAATTGACAATTATCGAATGTGTTTCAAAACGTGAAAAATAACTACACGTGATATTCCCTTTATTTTTAAGCATAAAAATAATTTTTAATCACCTTGGAGTTACTTGTTTTTATTAGTCTTATTATAATTGAGAACATACATAAATTTCAATTCATTTTAAATGATCTAAATTATATGTTTATTATCAATTTAAAAAATTCAAATTCTAAATAAGGGCCTACTTCTTTATCTCTTTTATCACTATTTTAACACTTATTGTGATTAATATAAAGAATAAAAAGGATTTGAGAAAATTGCTTAGAGGAAAGTCAACAGTTAAATTTTTCATTGAAAATCTGCCTTTTTAAAAAAAAATTCAACTACTTTGTAGAAAGTGGTAATACTTTGTTCAAAATGCATTTATTTGCTTTGAGAATTAGCTGTTAAAAATTCGTCGTTTTTGGTTTAAAACGAGGTCAAAAATTAAGTTTTTCAACTAATTATTAATTATTTCATTTTTCGTTTGAAAATTGATGCTATTTAGGGGAAATATCAACTGTTAATTTGGAAAATGGTGTATTTTATTGTAAATTTGTATTTTTTGGTAGATAATTAACTTTTTGGATTTAACATTCATATATACTTATTCATATTTGTTCAAAATTCAACTATTTTTATGGAAATCTGTGGGGATTCGTTCTGGTTGAAAATTGATTTTTTAAGCTGCAAAAATTATATTCCATTCTTGGTAAAAAACTTATCGTTTTTAGATTAATATTCAAGTATTTGGTTGAAAAGTAACCTCTTTGTTGAAAATTCACCTGTTGTGAAGGAAGTTGGTTTTTTCTTATTAAAATCCAATTTTTTGAACTGCAAATTGAACTTTTTAATTTTTAGTTCATTATTCAATTATTCAGTTAAAAATTTATGTATTTTATTGTAATTTCATATTTTTTCGCTGACAATAATTCCTATTGACTGAAAATTCATACATATATATTTATTCAGATTCATTGAAAATTTAAATGTTTTGTTGAAAATTCGTTTCTTTTGCTTGAAAGTTGATTTTTTGACTGCAAATTTAACTGTTCTATTTTCAGTTCAAAGGTATCGGTTTTAGTTTAAAATTCAACATCTTGGTTGAAAATTAACTTCTTTGTTGAAAATTCCACCGTTTTTCAAATATTTATAAGAAAAGTATCTTCTTTGTTGAAAATTCGTCCCTTTTTTTTTTGGTTAAAAAATATGTTTTTCAACGAAAAATTTTCAATTATTTGATTTTTGGTTTGAAAATTCACCATTTTCAGGTAAAAGTTTAACTATTCAGTCACAAGTTGATGTTTTTGATTCCATGTTCGATTTTCAGTTGAAAATTAATCTTCTTGATTAATAATTCATGTACTCACTCACATTCATTGGAAATTTAACTGTTTTGTTAAAAATTATTTTATTTTTATTCTAAAATAGAGTTTTTAAACTGAAAATTTAACTATTCTTATTTTGCTTTATGCATCGGTTCCAGTTTAAAATTGAACATCTTTGTTGAAAATGAACTTTTATGTTGGAAATTCCACTGTTTTAAAGAAAATTAATTTTTTTTCTTCTTGAAAATTTATTGCTTTTAGTCAAAAATTTGACTATTCGGAAGAAAAGTAACTTTTTTTGGAATTTTTCCTTTTTTTTTGGTTAAAAATTGAGTTTTATAACTAGAAATTTCAAATTATTCCATTCTTGGTTTGAAAATGGACCATTTGTAGGCAAAAATTCAACAATTTAATTAAAAATTTATGTTTTTGATTTTAAGTTCGTAATTTTTGGTAAAAAATTAATCTTCTTGATTAATAATTCATATACTTATCGAATTATTTATAGTCACTGGAGATTTAACTGTTCTGTTAAAAATTCGTTTTTTTCTCTTTGAAAATTTAGTTTTTAAACTGCAAATTTAACCATACTTTTTTGGTGAGTGTATCAGTTTTAAGGTAAAATTAAACTATTTGGTAATTTAGTTGAAAATTATCTTTATTGTTGAAAATCCAATGTTGTAAAAAAATTAAATTTTTTCATGTTCAAAATCAATTTTTTGGAATGCAAATGTAAATTTTCTATTTTTGGTAGAACATTAGTTGTTCTTAGTTTTTGGTTAACAGTTAATCTGTTTTGGTTGAGGATTCAACTGTTTTGTTGAAATTTTGTGTTTTTTGGCTGAATTTAAGTGGTTTTGATTTTTAATATTTTCTTTTCTGAAACATAAATTATCATATCTTTCGTTGAAAATTCATTTTCTTTTATCAAAACTACTATTTAATGTTAGAAATTCAGCTTCTTTGTGAAAATTATTTTTTTTGTGCAAACTTTATATCTTAGTTGAAAATTTAACTATTTGGTTATAAATTTAACTATTTTGTTGAACATTTTTCCCTTCCACTAGAAAGTTCAACTACTACGTTTTAATTTCATTATTTAGTTGATAATTAGTTTTCTTTCAAATAAAACTCTTTGTTTGAAGATTAATTCTTGTGGGTTTAAAATTCAACTTTTTTGTTAAACAGTTAGGTTTTTTCAGAAAATTCAACGTTTGATCTTAAGAGGGAAAGGGATTTTCCTTACTGTGAGTTTATTTTAGGGGGTTCAAGCTTTTTGTGATAATCTGTGTCGAAGAAGAGGAGGGATGAAAAATGTTTCCAAAATTGCGTGAAGTTGCTTTTGAACAGTGCCTTATAATAATTTCAGAATGGTGGAACTTGAGTTTATTAAACCAAATTCTTGTCTAGAGTCAAAGGATTCTCAAATTTGATATTGAAATGAAATTCCAATGTCGATTTATTCCTCTGAGTTAAATTTGTCACTTTTTTGTCTTCAGGTTAGCTAATGTTGATTAATGTTAACTAGATGTATTCAGAAGAAGTTGGATTCTTTGGTTTGTTTCATCGTTGTATCTTTTTTCAACCGTTTTTTATGATTAGCTAATGTTAATTGATGTTGACGAAGTAAGAATTTAATTAGAAGAGTTTAATTTTATTCGTCTTTTGCCCCATAGACTATTGACAATTTCTCTATTCCCAATCCTTCAAAACAATCCATTCCTACAGTAGGTTTTTTCTATTGTTGTATCTTCTTCCAACCTTGTGGTAGGATTAGCTCATGATAATTGATCTTGATCAGGTGAGAATTTAATCAGAAGATGTTTGATTATCTTGATTTTTTTACTACTGTATCTTCTTTCAACCGCGGTTTATGATTAGGTAATGTTGATTGATGTTGACCGGTTGAGAATTTAATTAGATGATCTTGAATTTTTTTTGGTATGGTGCTCCATGTATCTTCTTCCAACCGTCTTTTATGATTAGCTGTAGTAATTGATATTGATACGGTGATAATTTGATTAAAAGTTGAATTTTGTTGGTGTACTGGTTCATAGACTATTGCAAATTTCTCTATATCCAATCCTTCGAAAGAATTCATCTGTACAGTTGGTTAATTTCATTGTTGTATTTTATTTTAACCGTTTTGTAGAATTAGCTGATGTTAATTCATGTGGACCAGGTAAAAAATTAATAAGAAGATGTTGATTTTTGTTGATATACTGGTCCATGTATCTTCTTCCAACTATCTCTCATGATTAGCTGTTGTTAATTGATATTGACACGTTGAAAATTCAATTAAAAGTTGAATCTTGCTGGTATACTGGTCCATAGACTATTGACAATTCCTCTATTTCAAATCCTTTGAAAGAATCAATCTGTACAGTTGGTTCATTTCATTGTTCTATTCTCTTCCAACTTTGTTGTATGATTAGCTGATGTTAATTGATGTTGACCAGGTAAGAATTCAATTAGAAGATGTTGAATATTTTTGGTATGCTGGTCCATGTATCTTACCATAGTCGTTTTGCATAATTAGCTATTATTGGACGTCGACACGGTGGAAATTCAATGAAAAGTTGGATTTGGTTGGTGTACTAGGTCATAGAGTAGCAGTTTGAAAAACGCTGTCATAGACTATTGACAAATTCTCTATTTCCAATCCTTTGAAAGAAGCCATCTGTATACTGGTTTGTTCCATTGTCGAAACCTCTTCCAACCGTGCTGTATGATTAGCTCACGTTAACTGATCTTAACCAGGTGAAAAAATAATTAGAGGATTTTGGATGTTGTTGGTCTACTGGTCTTTAGGGCATGACAGAGCATACTGTACCCAAGAAGTGCAGCGCAGCCTTGCGTACAGTGATTGCATTCAGGGTATGTTTCGCGGTCCACCGACGCCTTGCAATCGAGAGAAGAGAAGAGGATTTGATATGGAAATGGGGTCCTTTTGTACATATAAGGGTATCGGTAATGGTCCAGGTCCAGGTCGAGGCCGACTTGGCACGACAACTTCGATAATTATGCTTGTCGGGGCGCACGCTTCTACCTGATACGAGATTCCAACTTGGTTCTAGATGGTCCGAGGTGGTCCGAGATGGTCCGAAGGTTCTTCTCAGTCATCGAGATTTGACGAAGAGTACTTACTCGTCGCCAGCTTCTAGCTTCCAGTGGTCCAGCCCTAGCTTTAATGGGCCTCTTATAGACCTCTCATCGAATCACCTTATACGACCATCCCTTTCACCACCGCTTCTACTTGTAACTTTTTGACGATTATGCCTTCTTAAGCACGCGTCCGAGTTGGGTCGAGAATTAATTTCATGATTGATCGATACATGCTCAAATTTAATGAAGTCCGAGATATTCAAACACTAGCTCGCTTGAGGAAACACGAAAAACCACTATAGATCGTGCATAAAGTACGTTACAAATTTTGGGTTTTTTTACCCACCCCTGCCCCCTTGTTGACAACCGTCTACCCCCCCACAAATGTAGCGTATTCCTAAATTTTCTCAAAACAGGGGAAATAGGGTGATTTTGGACAAAATTAGGAGAATAATAGGAGAATAAAATCTTCTAAATAAAATGAATATAAATACCATATTGCGTTCAATATGAAACACTTAAAATTCCTAAGATTTCAAGCTCTTCTACCAAAGAGATGAATTTTCAATCCAAAAGTTGATTTTTTACCCAAAAGATGAATTTTGAAGTATATAGTTGAACTTTTAACCGAATGGGTAAATTTTTTAACCAAAAAGGCGATTTTTTTAAAGATAGTTGAATTTTTAACAAAAATGTTCATTTCGAACCATGAAAGATGAATTTTCAACCAAAAAAGATGACTTTTCTGCTATAAAAGATGAATTTTCTATCTAAAAGGACAAATTCATGACAAAACAGTTGAATTCTGGACCAAAAACATGAAGTTTCATCACAAAAAGTTAATTTTTAACAAAATAGTTTAATTGTCAACTCAAAAACTTTTCTTCTACAAAATAGTTAAATTTTCAATCCGAAAAGAATAATTTTCAACTAAATAGTTGAATTTTCAGTCAAAAAGATGAATTTTAAACCATAAAGGATGACTTTTCTACGATAAAATATAAATTTTGTTATCAAAACACGAATTTTCAATCAGATATTGTACAAAAAAGTTGAATTCTTAACCAAAACGGTGAACTTTCAACAAACATGAGTAATTTAATAACCCAAAAGACGAATTTTTACCCAAATAGATTACTTTTCTACCAAATTGTTGAATTTCTAACTTATGAAGTATAAATTTTGAACTCAAACTGGAATAGTTACATTTTCAGATTAGAAAAATAATTCTTAAACATAAAAAAACGTAATTGCAAAAAAAGTAATCAAATTTTCAACCGAAGAAGTGAATCTTGAAAAAAATTCAACAAAGTAGTTTAACTTTTAACCAAGTAGTTAAGTTTTCTATAAAAAATATTAATTTGTAACCAAAAAATTAAATTTTCAATAAAAAAATGAGATTTTTCCAAAAAGAAAATAAATTTTCTAAAAAAAAACACGAATTTTTTATAAAATATATGAGTTCTTCACAAAGTTGTTTAATTTGGAGGAGACAAGTCGAATTATCTACAAAACAGTTGAATTTTCAACTCGAAAATATAATTTTTTAACGAAAAAGTAAATTTTCTACCCAATAGTTGAATCTTCGAAATAGTTCAATTTTCACTAAATAGTTCAACTTCTTACCAAATAAGTAAATCTTCAACCAAGAATATAAAATGTTATCAAAACATGGTTATTTTCAAGACGAAAAGTTGAATTTTCAACTTCAAAAGTTAAATTGTCAACAAAAAAGTTTGTTTTCACCCAAGAAGGATGACTTTTCTACCATAAAAGATGAATTTTCTAGCGCAAAACAAAAAAGTTAATTTTCTACCAAATAGTTTAACCAAAAAGTTGAATATATGTTCAAAAATATGAATTTTCAATGAATGATCTAATTTTGAACACGAAAAGTTGAATTTTTAAACCCAAAAGTTAAATTAAAAAAAATATATATTTTTTACCCAAGAAAGATCACTTTCTTGCCATGAAAGATGAGTTTTCTACCAGAAGACAAAAAAGTTAATTTTTCCTAAAAATAGTTGAACTTTAACCAAATAATTGAATTTCAAATCAAGAATATGAATTTTTAATAAAAAAGTTAATTTCCAACACGAAAAGTTGAATCTTCTACCCCAAAAGATGAATTTCCATCAAAATATATGAATTTTCAAACTAAAATGATAAAAAGTGAACCAAGAAACATAATTTTTGATTAACGAACAAATCTTTAACTAGTTAAATTCAACCAAAAACTACGTATTTTCGAAAAAGATGTGAATCCTCAACCAAAAAGATGAATTTTTGAGAAACATGATTAATTTTCTACCCAAAAAGATGAATTCTCAACAAAATACATGAATTTACTACCAATTAGTTGCAGTTTAAATTTATAAAAGATAAATTTTCAACCAAAAATAGGATACTCAAATTTTTATATAAAAAGATTAGTTTTCAAACCAAAAAGAAAAACGAATTTTCAAAAAAAATATTTAATTTCCGAACCAAGAATAAGGATTTTTACGTCAGGAAGATTAATGTTCTACCAGAAATGACGAATTGTCAATAAAATGCATAAATTTTCAAGAAACTGTTCGATTTTAAACAGCAAAAAAGGAATTATTTAAAAAATAGTGGAATTTCCATCTAGAAAATATAATTTTTTAAGAAAAAAGTTAATCTTCCACAAAATAGCAACAATTTTTCCAAAGAGGTAAAGTTGCATCAAAATAGTTGAATTTTTAACCAAAAACTTGAATTTTCACAAAAAAGTGAATTTTCAACAAAAAAGTGAATTTTTGACAAAAAAGTGAATTCTTAACCAAATTGTTGAAATTTCAATTCAAAAGGTTGAAATTTTCTACAAAATAGTTCAATTTTCAACCCGAAAGTATGAATTTTCAACCTCAATTATGAATCTTCAACCAAAACAAAATAAATTGTTGAAACTGTAGTTTAACTTTAAATTAATCAGTTGATTTTTCAACCAAAAATATTTTTACTTGAAATAAAAAACAGTTAAGTTCAACAACAAAAATAGAATTTTCAACAATGTCGCTGAATCTTCAACTAAAACAGATTTATTTTCAACCAAACAGTTGCATTTCAACCAAAAAGGATGATTTTTCAACCAAAAAGATTAATTTTCTAATAATTAAATTGTCAAATTGTCAACCAAACAGGTGAGTTTTCAAACAAAAAAATGATTTTTTAACAAAGTAGTTCAACTTTCAAACAAGTAGTAGATTTTTTGACCATGATAATAGACTTTTCAACCGAAAATAGTTGGATTTACTTAATGATTCTAATAATTCAGTTCACATGTGAGCGAAAAACGAGAAAAAGGTAGAAAAGGGAAGTTTTTTGTAAACAGAGGAAAAAAGAAAAATTCTTTAAAACCCCTTTTCAGGTTTGTGTTATTCGTACCGAAAAAAATCCGGCTATTCATACGGAAATTTTAGTACACGTATCCACGGCCTAGACTTTTATTGGTAATTATGAAAACTTACGTCCAAATTACTATGGCTGCAAAAAAAAATTAAAACCGATTTTATCCATTAATTATCCGGGTTGGCGGTTTTATAAAATATAATTTAAAATCATAAATTAAAATAAATATTGGAATAGCTACATCGGATTTCATACAATTTAATTTAATTTTGATTTAAATCAGCTTCTAGTAATGTGTAACCTGCAGTGAGAACGAAAATCTCACAATATTTTAAAAGCAAGTTTTAAATGTAACTGATGAATTTCTACTACTCGTATAATTATTTTTACGCTTCAAAAATTAAACATTAAGATTATTTTTCGTTTTTGTTTCAGGTACGTATCTCTTGTTTCCCTTTACATCCACTGACAGCAGCAGGTAACGTGAAAAATAAAATATTTCTAAAAAAGCGTTAAAAACTGTACAAGTGTAGGTTAAAATTTTGTTTTGCTTTGAAGCTGAACAATTTTTTTAAGGCCTCAAAAAATGAAATTATTTTAGAGTTTCGCATTCAAAACTGTAATTTGAAATTTCAATTATAACGTTTTTAAAACGTTCTTCTATACCAAAATATGAGATTTCTGTATAAAAAAAAATTGTGATTTTCAACGTTTAAAATTGAATAATTTCAAATTGCAAACCTTTAGAGTTCGATTATTTCAAGAATGTAGAAAATTCTGTATTTCAAATGGGAAGCTTCAAAAATGAACGAATTTTATGTCAAAGCGTTAAAATCAAACAATTGAAGATATGGTTTGAAATTGAAGTTTTTTTATATTAGGATATTGAAACTAAGGCATTACCAATTAATTATTTTCAAATTTTGCATCTTTTGCATCACACTTCCTAAATTGCACTTATCACAGAAGAACAGCGGAATCATTTTTCTTGCAGCTCATTTTTCATATTCTCGAAATAAGATTTTTTTTCTCAAAATAAGAATACTTCAAATGTGAATTTATAATATAAACATAGCTATATTTCAATTTTTCGTTGTCTAATTTCTTCTTTTGCAACTCAAAAAAACATCAAATCGGCATTTTTCTGTGAGGAATTTTCAGAGGAATTTTAATTCTGAATTGGAAAGAGGAAACTTCCGAGAAAAATTATGATTTTGACTTGAAACGGCGAATTTTTGAAAAGAATTATAATTCCGATTTAGAAGGAATAGTGCTTGAAAACAACTACAATTTTTGACATGGAACAGTGAATTTTCGAGAAAACAAAATTCTGAGTTGCAACAGGAAAATTTCCGAAACTATTATCTGTTAACACTGATTTGGATTAGAGGACTTTTCAAGAAAAATTATAATTCAGATCTGAAACAAGGAATTTCCCAAAAGTATTATAATTTTGAATGGAAAAAAGGCATTTCCAAGAAAAATTGTAATCATGAGTTGGAAAGAAAAAATTTTTGAATAGAATTTTAACTTTCTATTGTGAAGAGAAAATTTTTTAGAATAGTTTCAATTTTGAATTGGAACGAGGGAATTTTCAAAGAAAGTTATAATTCTGGAGAATTTTTTTAATGATTCTGATTTTGATTTGGAACAGGAAGTTTTCGAAAAGAATTATGATTTTGACACACAACAGTGAATTTTGAAGAAAAAATAGAATTTTGAGTTGGAACAGGACATTTTCTGAAACAATATTGAATGCTATTCCTAATGGAATTAGAGGGCTTTCCAAGCAAAATTTTAACTTGGATCTGGAACAAGGAATTCTCTAAAATAATTATAATTCCGAACTAGGAAGACGGACTTTCCGAAAAAAGTCATAATTTTCATTAAAAACAGTAAATTGTCCAAAGGAATTACAATTTTGATTTGGATAAGGGAATTTTTGAAAATAATTCTGAATCTAAATTGGAACAGGGAGTTTTAAAAAAAGTTATAACTCTGATTTAGAACAGTGAATTCCCAAAAACAATTACAATTTCAACTTGGAACCAGGAATTATCAAAAAAAATTATAATCTTGACATGGAACGTGAACTTTCGAGAAAAAAAGATAATTTTAAGTTCAAGAAGAAAATTTTCCGAAACAATTATATAATTCTGAATTGGAACAGAGAACGTTCCAAGGAAAATTATAATTCAGATTTGGAACAAGGAATTTTCCAAAAGAATTATAATTCTGTCTTGGAAAGAGGAAATTTCTGAAAGAAATTATAATTTTTACTTTGGAAAAGTGAATTCCTCAAAAGAATTACAATTTTGACTTGGATCGGGGATTTGTCCGGACAGAATTATGATTCTGATTTAAAACAGGGAGTTTGTGAAAAGAATTATAATACGTAATTTTTGCAAATTCGCAAAAACTTTCTCCTGAAGATTATTTTTTGTAGTTGTAAATTTTATTATTTGTTTGAAAATGTAACAATTTATTAAGAAGACATTTTTTTTTTTAATTCAACTGTTTTGTTAAAAATTTGCCTTTTCGAATTGAAAATTCAACACTTCTCGTATAATATTAACCTTTTGTTTAAAATTCATATTTTGCTGCTGATAGGTCAACTGAAATCTTTTTTGGTAGAAAAATATTTTTTCTGAAAATTTGTCTTTTCAATTTAAAAGTTTATATTTTTTTAGTGGAAACATTGCATCTTTCTTGAACAAAAATGCAACTGCTTCTTTGAAAATTCAACTATTTTCTAGAAAATTCACTTTTTGTTTAAAATTTGTACTTTTATGTAGAAAAGTCTATAGAAATCCTTTTGGATAAAAATTCAACTCTTTTTCAGAAAATTTGTCTTTTTGATTTAAAAATTCACCTGTTTTAGTAGAATTTTCATTTTTCAAGTACAAAAATGCAACTGTTTGTTTAAAAATTTAGCAATCCTGTTAAAGAGTAATACTTTTTGGTTAAAAATTCGACTATTTAGCAGAAAATTAACTTATAGTTTACAATTCTTATTTTGGTGTTAGAAAATGAACTCGATTCTTCGTCGGATGAAAATTCAACTATTTTTTCAAATTCCTGTTTCAAGAAAAAATATTTCATCTTTCTTGAATAAAAATGCAACTGTTAGGTTGAAAATTCAACTTTTTTTTGAAAATTTTGTTTTTCTGATTTCAAAATTCACCTGCTTTAGCAGAAATTATATCTTTCTTGGATGAAAATGAAACTGGTTTAAAATTGAACAATTTTGTTGAAAAGTCATACTGTTAAGTTGAAAATTCTGCTACTTTTTGGTTAAATGTAATTTTTTGCTGTTTTAAAGAGAACTGAAATCTTTTCTGGGTGAAAATTCAAACATTTTTCCGAATTTTTTTGTTCAAACTAAAAATTCATCGGTTTTAAGACAAATTTCATCTTTCCTGAATTGAAATGCAACTGTTTGGTTGAAAATAAAACTATTTTGTTAAAAAGTCATGCTTTTGTTCGAAAATTCTACTGTTTTTTTGAAAATTTAACTGTTTCGTAGAAAATTGACTTTTTGTATAAAATTCATATTTTAATGTTAAAAAATGAACAGGAAGCTTTTCTGGATGAAAGATCAAGTTAAAAAAAATGCTTTTTTTTAATTCATCTGTTTTAGTGCAAGTTTCATCTTCCTTGGATAAAAAGTAAACTATTTGGTAAAGAATTTAACTATTTTGTTGTTATCCCCTTTCGTTGAAAATTCGTTTTTTAAAATGAAAAATTCAATTTGTAAAGTCACAGGATGACAATTCAACTATTTTTCGAAATTTGTTTTCTTTTTAAATGAAAATTCATCTGTTTTGAAAGAAATTTCATCTTTTTCTGGATAAAAATGCAACTACTGGGTAGAGAATTAAACAATTTGGTTGAAAAGTCAACCCTTTTGCGTAAAAATTCATTTTCTTGGGTAGAAAATTCAATTTTTCTCGTATAAACATATTTCTTGTTTAAAAATTCAAATTTTGATCTTGGAGAGCCAACTAAAATCTTTTTTAACAGACAATTTAACTATTTTGTACAATTTATCTTTTTGATTCCTAAATTCATCCGCTTTGGTAGAAATTTGTTTTTTCTAATGAAAATGCAACTTCTTGGTTAAAAATCATTCTTCTTTGCTTGAGTATTCAACTATTTTATTTGAAAGATTTGGTTGAAAATTCATCTCTTTGGTTGAAAGGTTTACTATTTTGTTGAAAAGTAATCTTTTTAAATTGAAAATTTAACTAATTGGGTAAAAGTTGAAGTAAAATATTACAAATTTATTTTTTGATTGATGGATTATGTTTTTGGTTAAAAATTCAACTGTTTAGCGGAAAAGTCTTTTCTTTTTGGTTTAAAACTAATTTTTCAACTGAAAGTGTCACTTTTCAATTTTTCTTAAATAGATCTTTTTTAGCTGAAAATTCTTCTCTTTTTCGGTAAAAAAAAAATGATTTTCTTGGTTCAAAATTTCATTTTTCTTGACTAGAAATGCATCAGTTTCGTGGAAAAATAATTTTTTTTTGGAGTCATATTTTTTGTTGATGAATTCAATTTTTGTAGAGAAAATCCGTTTTTTGGCTTGAAGGTTCAAAAATGTAGGTAAAGTTTTCTTTCTTTAGTGAAAAATCTTTTTTTTTGTTAAAAATTCGTCTTTTTGGTTAATCATTTTTTGAAAATAAATTTCATGTTTTTTGATTGAAAGATAAACTACGACACTTTTTGTTGGGAATTTATATGTTTAGGTTGAAAATTCAAATATGTTAAAAATTGAATTATTTGATTGAAAATTCAAGTATTTTGTTAAAAAGCCATCTTTTATAGCAGAAAAGACAGTTTTTCGTTAAAGAAAATTAATATATCTGAAATTTTCAAATTTGTATCTGAAAAACTGTTCTATTCCGTTTATAATAGATTCTATGTTGAAGGTATTTCAAGATTGAAATGCTGGTATTTTATTATTAATGATCAAGGAAAATCAGAAATTAGACAAGGAAAAATAAGGGAATTTGGAAATTTAAGTTCTCGGACCCCCTGCCTAATTCTACTAGCAATAACTAATAAAAAATGTTTGAAAACTAAAAATTATCTTACATAAAAGTGTGTTCCGGATAAAGAGAGCTATTCGAAATATTCTTGCTCTCACAGGTGTACCCACGTGGGTAGAAGATTTCATTGAAGGTAAATAGGAATTCGAGCTCGTAAGTTGTCCACGCGACACATAGAAATCCTACGCGTGTAAGGTGTTATAACATATATATATGAAAAATGTCTCTGTATACTGGAGTTAATGTCTCTGCTAGTTCTTGGGAGAAACAAAACTTGCACGGTGGCTTTCTTGGCATTAAGATAAGGGCTGACATGAGTCGACGTTGAGCTGGTACTTTGTCGCCTCTCACTTCAAACTTTACATCGAAACCGACGCCTGTGCAAATTCCTCGACATGTGGCGTGAAATTTTTGAAATGATAAGACACCATAAAATAAATATGGAAAAGTAGGTATAAAATAGAAATAGACCAGTTTCAGTATAGATTTTATTTTCATTATTGATTCTAATTGATGGTGGCAAGTATCTCAAGCAATCAGTTCATGAAAGTAATGAGTGACTTTATTTTTATTATTTGTTTTATCTCTTTTAATTGAATCTATCCGGTTCATCATTGGCTGATTTAACCGTTTTTGTTTGTTCAGCATTTGTTAAACGATTAACTGGTAGAAGCACAAGCCACTAATTTGGATAATTTTTGACTGATCCAAGAATGTAACTTTTGTTTCTTTGTACCGATACAGATTTTTGCATCCATGTTACACTGCTGCAGCAAAAACGATGCCTTCACGTTTAATGTGGATTCATTGAGAGCAACTGTCGATGGACAGCAGAATCATTTTTAATGATAGCGGATCGATGGGCAATGGGCATACTCAAATTGACTTCAAAGGATGAACTGATTAGTAGCAGACTCATTCTGAATAAATTTGATTCTTGCGGATTTAATCTGCAGGAAAATTTGGTTTGTAACGATAGGAAATCATGTGGACTGAAATATCGGATTTAGTCGGATTGATTCTGATTTCCGCATACTCAAGCGCACTCAACTCCATTCGGAAACCTCCGTTAGGATTATTATAGATAACCTCTCGAGATATGCAACATTATTTCTCTCCTAGACACAAGAGCACTTCACCTGCGTGACTGGAGAGGTGTTGACATATTCATCGTGTCGAGAATCCTGCGGGATCTAGTGTTCCTGTTAGAGCAATGTACTCTGTTAATGCAGTAGCATTGTCAATTTGATTCGAGGCACGGAGAGCTTGCCTTCGAGGACTCTAGAGTTCATGGTTCGAGGTCGTGTTAAGTCTACAAGGAAAGCCCCTGCCTGCCTTTTCCAATATCAGAGAGTAACGATTTTTGAAATTTAAGAATTTTAAATTAGATTGAAATCAAATTCAAAATCTCATTTAACGTCTAATACTCAAATTAACGCATAGAATTCCGGAAAATAAAACAAGAATCTAACGATCAAATTTGGACAACCACCACAAAATGCTCCTATTGCGATTCCTTAAAGCAAAAAAATTGGTTCCTTTGGACAAAAATAAGGAAGAGAGAAAAAGATGTTGACTCAAGTATACACAAAATTCTAATAATGGATCAACAGGATTTCCGAAACAAGGTTTTACACTTGTCAAAGAGCTTTGTTGATAAGAATTGTTTGCACATTAGTAGTATTGATCGTAAAGTTTCCTAAGGTTTCATAATAGCGAAAGGTTTTCTCAAAAACAACCCTGATATAATTTGCATGAATGCTGATAAAGGCAACATTACTGTTTGTATGAAGAAATAAGATTATGTTAGGGATATGGAGGATTGACTTACCGATCGTGATAGCTTTGATCCATTGAATGAAAATCCGTTAAAACAATTAAGAAAAGACACTTTCAAAATTCTAGACAATTGGAGAAAGAAAGGACTTTTAGGAAAAGATATAAGATGGAATCACACAAAACTACTAGGTATCAAGTTGATGCGGCAAATAGATCAAAAGGATGCAGCGTTTTGACACCTATATTCATGATCAACTTGATTAAAATTTCGAGATCAATCATCTGTCATAAAATTTCAGCTACTCAACACATTATAAAATTATTCAAACCTCTCACTTGAATATTGAGCAATTCTGATGATTGTTTAAAATTAAATTGTTAGTCTATTTTTTAAAAATAATGATGATTAAAAAATGATGATTAAGAAATGATTAAAAAATAATGATTACTGAGGTTGTAGAGGTTTGTTTACAAATGTCAGAAAATTTTGATCAAGGATCAATTATCTATTTGCAGAACTTGAATTTGGCAGAAAGGAATGTTTTTTGAAAATCGTCAACTGTCATTCTGTTATGTATACTGATGCTAATACGCCTTGAAGTTGTTCTCCTTAATTTTCATTGATCCTCTAAAGCGAATCATATTGAGTTGAAATTCTAAATTATAATAGCTGCAAAAATTTGATACCTCAAGTTTTAGTGTGATGATATAAATACCGAAGACACAGTTCATGCAAGATGTTATGGTTTGAGGAAGATTCATAAAGATGGCTATTCTTTGAGAATTGTTATTTCAACTATTAACACTCCCGCGAAATTATTAAAACAAAACTTCAATTTGATACTTGAAGAATCCATTACAACTTCAAAATACAATTTTAAAAAATCCTGGGAATTTCAAAAAATTATTATTAAAAAAACTGTTCCTGATGACCATGTAATGATTTTTTTGGATGTTGCTGCAATGTTTCCAAGTATACTCCTTGAATTGGTTAATCAGGCAATTTTAAATAGATGCGATAATATAAAAACACGTGCTCGATTAAGTCAAAAAGATTTTACTAAAGGGATAGTTTTTATGATTTGGAGGTCTTTGCTTTCAAGAAGCTAGATTTTGTTTTGCCCTTTTACTTTCGGTATGTTGATGACACCTTATTATCTGTTCCTCTAGCAAAGTTGCAGGCAGTTATTGATGCTTTTAATAGTTCTCTTCCAAAACTTTAATTCACCCATGAAGTAGAGAAAAATCATAAAATCATTTCTTTGGACATATACGTAATTGAAGGTCAGGATAGTAATAGTATTACCAATTGGTATAGGAAAATTACATATTCAGGTAGAATTCTGAATTTTTTGTCGGCTCATCCTCTTCAAGACAAAATTGTAGTAATCAAAAACTTAGTTGACAAAGCTCTATGTTTGCGCAGCATTTCATTTCACAAAGAGAATTTGAATATGGTTAGGAATATCCTTTTTCCTAATCATTCCCACAAAAGTTAGTTGAGTTTCAAGAAATTGCAATAGGAGCATTTTGTAGTGATTGTCCGAATTTGATCGTTAGATTTTTGTTTTATTTTCAGGAATTCTATACAGTAACCATTTTTAACCAAAAACGAGAAGCCACCATATTGCACCATGAATCAGATATGGAGGCTGGTGCTTGGTACTCTTCAGTGTGGTGACAATTTTTCAATCAGATGGTATTGCGTAAAAACCAAACCAAATAAAGTGTATAACAAATCATTTTAGTAAAGCTTGTCAAATGACCATTCAAATCCGTTAGTTACGAACTTTGTTGGGTTTGGGTTTGACGAAAAGTCTGCACTCTAAAGTGTACCAAGTACACTTATAACATACAACATCACAATTGACCGTAGTTTGAAGAAAATTCAAATTTTTTTCTGGGCAGTGCGCTCATATGAAATGGAATGCCCCACATATATATGTGCTAGAGTGACCTATGGGTTAATGCGTGTACCCACTGCATGGGCTCTATCCTCCTCAGTGAATCACTGAATGCAGGAGATGTGGTGTAACGTTTGATCTACAGCTGCTCGATTCAGAACATACCACATATATATCTCCACCTCCAAGCTCTCCATAGTCTCTACTAATAATCGTCCTATCCATCAATCTATTGAATCCATCGCTTCCAGGATATTATTCTGTTGATCCTCGTATTTGAAAATCGAGAAACCGATCAGTGATTATCGATTGACTGTTTCTGGCAGGATCAAAAGTATCTTTCGGTTCATGAGTAAAATTGACAATTTTCTATCCAAATGCTCTTCAGTGATTGACGTTATATCTATTATTTGGAATATCTATTCAAATCTAAATTAAATATCCTTTTACACATCCTCATTAAGTCATTCATGATCAAAGAATGTTCTAGGTCAATATGTCCTATCGGGTAGGAGGTAGAGTAGAAAATAGAAAAAGGATACTTTTAGTATAAGTTTTGTTTAAATATTTTTTCCTAATTAATAGTGGCAGGTATCGTGAGTATCTGCTTCAATTAGTTGAGGAGAGACTTCAATTTGATATTAGTCGTCGAAGAAAAAGTGTTAGATGGAAATTCATTGAAGTAGAAAAAGTAACTCAGGTAGGACATTAAGGTTGTCCAAAAAGGCTCTCCTAATATAGGTTCAATGAAATTCAAATCAAAAATTAAATTTTAAAGAAAATAGGAAAATAATAGGAGAATGAATTAATTTTCATAACATTAATATGGTTACCATATTAAATTTAATATGAAATGGTTCATGGTTAACCTTTTTAGTAAAAATATTACAATTTTAATCAAATAGATGAATTTTTGACGTAAAAGATGAATCTTCAACCGAAAACATTTATTTCCAACTAAAAAACGCGAATTTCCTACAAAATACGAGTATTTTTAACCAAACTGTTGGATTTCTACTAAAATAGATAAATTTGCTATCAAAAATAGAACAGTTAAATTTTTACTAAAAATAATTAATTTTCAGTAAAATTCTATAATTAAGGAATTTTCTAGTTTTAATATTGTATAATTTGGCAATTTTCTGTCAGTAATTTTATTATTCGGGAAGTTTCCAATTCGGCAATTCAATTTTTCGGGATTTTCCGGTAGTCATGTTTTACTTCTACACTATAATATCTAATAAAAAATTTGAAGAATATATAGACTTTTCATTAAAAAATTTTCCTAGGAAAATTCCAAATAATTATTTATGTTGATAAATTAATTTTTGAAAAGAATTTCAAAAGATTCACAAATATTTCTAAAGATTTCTAAAATTTTCGACAACGCACCTGGAAGATTTTAAAGTAAATTTTTCACTTTACTTTTCTTTTTAGTTTAGGAAAAATGATTCACGTTTTATTTTGAAACATTATTTTTTAAGTTTGAAAATTGGAAAGTATGTCGAAAAAGATTCGGGAGATCTTAAGACAATTTTTTTTTATTTTGCAGAATTGTACAAATATTTATGAAGTCTGCATTATTTAAAAAAATATTTAGAAACTTTAGAAATTTTGAACAGATTCGAAAATGATTTTTAAGTTGAAAATATTTCAAAACATTTTAAAGAAAATCTAGATTTTTGAAGATTTAGATAGAAAATTTTGAAGCTTTTTAAGGATTTTGAATGGTTTTATAATATGTTTTTTTTAAAGATTCTTGAAGGCAAAAATTTAAATGATATTTTATTTTGAAAAATTAATTTTTAATGAAGATTCAAAAAGATTTCTCAAGATTTAGAAGAAAATCTAGAAAACTTTAAAACAATTTTTTGAATTCTGAAAGATTTTTCTAAATAATAGAAATAATTTAAGTCAGTTGAAAAGATTTTTGAAAATTTGTATATTCATATAAATATATAATCACATATTATTTATATTTTTTCATTAAAGTTCTTTGTGTTATAAATGCAACTGTTTAGTTGAAAATTTTATAATTTTCATAAAAATCTAATAATTTATCACAAAGTTATTCTTAATTGTTGAAATTTCAACTATTTTGTAGAAAATTGGTCATTTTGGGTTTAAAATTGAATTACTTTCAGGATATTCATCTGTTTTGGTAGAAATTGTAACTATTTTTGTCTTTTTTGTTGAATTAAAATGTATTTTTTTTTTTATTTGAAATTAAATTTTTTGTAGAAATATCGCCTATTACATTTTATGTTGATAATTAATTTTTTGGTTAAAAAGTTATCTATTTATTTTAGTTCAGAATTTATCGTATTTTGGTTGAAAATTCAATTACTTGGTAGATTGTTTAACTACTCTGTTGAAACTGGATATTTTTGTTTTAAGCTGCATAATTTTACTTGCAAATTTCTTCTTTTTTTGGTTGAAAATTAATCTTTCTGATTGAAAATGTAACTATTTACAATTTTTTTTCGGAATATCAACTTTTGTAACTCAAAATTTGATTATATTCCAGTTTTTATAGAATGTTGACCTTTTTTATTTAAAAATTCGTCTACTTCGTTCAAAAATTTATCTTTTTTGGTCGACATTTTTTTTAATGCAACTGCTTGATTAAAATTCATCGGATTTAGTTGAAGATTTTACTATTTTGTTTGAAAATTTGTTTGTTTTTTTTTGTTCAAAAATATGAACAATATTGTAACATTTATTGCATACAAAACCCAAACATTTTTTTGCATAATTCAATTTCTTCACTTATTTTTTCACCGACGGAAAGTGCCACCAAGGCAAAGATTAACAAATTCATCATTAAAGTTTATAAAAATCTACCAGAAAAATGAGAAGAACCTACTTCTACTATACTCTATTCTAAAAGAATATGGCGAAAAACAATAATAAATTACTTAAACAATTCACATAAACATCTAATTATCAGTATAAAGTAGCATTTCATGTATAATAAACCATTTTAATTGAATAATCCGCAAAAATATCATTATTAGCGCCAAATAACCTCGCAACACCCAATTCTTCACTAACGGGGGTTTTTTGGGACACTATAAAATAGACTTATAGGGGTAATATTTAACAAATAAATTTCAATTCGTAAACTATGGCTAATTGTCAATAGAAGTGTTAAGTTTTAACTCAATTCACCTTATATTTAGCGGAACCACTAAATATCATTTTTTCAAACAAAAAAAAATTATTGACTTTTTATGGGTTGAAACAACATTCCGGTCGATATTCATGAAAATTTGAAAAAAAATTTGGACCACCCTAGTATATATGAGTGATTGCCAAAAAGTTGAACATTTTAGGCAATGAGATTTCCCAAAAAAAAAGGTTTAAACCAGGCTAAATATTTTATTTTTCAATTAAAAATAACGAAAGAAGTTATAAAAACGTAAGAAAAAGAGTCAATTTCTTTTATATATACAGAACAAATAAAAAAAATTAAAAATATGGAAAAAAATATGGAAATCAACTTATTGATTTATAACTGAACTAAAATCTCTTGAATATTGAACTCTCCTGTTGATTTTTTTTTCAACTCAATATAAGTGATATCTGTGAATTTCAAACATTGAAAGAATGATGTTCATATTATTCAGCAATTTCACATTTCAAATTTGGGATATTTGTGTGACCAGACATTTTTTTCTTTTTCAATAAAATCTGAAATGGGATGTATTGAAAGCTAATTCAATAATTAAAATTAAAATTAATTAATAGAAATTATAAGATATTATATCCTATATTATATTATTATATTATAAATTAATTATAAGATAATGGACTGTCTTTAGTAACAACTTTTTATTTCATACTACATAGTTTGGTTATAATAATACATTTAACACCCAAAAATACAATATACATAAACATACAATATTTAATCAATCAAAATTAAGAGTTTTTGAAAGATTCATCTCAGAAATTGTACGATATATTAAGTTTCTCCAATTGGCCCCACAACAACAAGGTTTCTGTTCGGATCCCGCCCGGGCCAAACCTGGTTAGATGTAATTGACGGGAGCCGACCGGGCACTAGGCTTTTTCAAATTCTTCGAAAAAAAACAGCATTTAATTTTTTCCAATGTATTAACTTATTTAATAAAACTGTTATCGATTCTGCAATGCGCAACAGTAGAATTGTTACAATTTTTACGATTTTCTATATTTTCGGACAATTTTTAGTCTGTACACTTTCAAATTTACCGCCATGTCTGACGCCCTCTGCGCCTGGCGTTGGCGTAGATACTTGCAAGTTTCAGTTTCACACCTTGAACGAGAATGCACGTTGCACTCATGTCGCGTCGTCACCTCGAAGTTCGCGAATAAAATCCGTTAATAAAATTAACCTTATTTCAGTAATAAGTTTGAAAACCGCACTTACTGCGCAAATAGTTATTATTTTATATTAAATTATATAGTGTTGCGTATTTATTCATTCCTTTCTTCCTTCCTAACCTCAAATCACCACGCGGTTTTCAAAATAAAACAATTGCTAGAAGATTCTAGCATCATTGATTGAAACTGTACTCTAATTTCCTCGCAAGAATTTGTCAACTTGAGTTGACTTTTAAAGTTCACCGTATTTTTTACGATGAGCCTTGAGAGACAAAACAAATTACCAATTTCTCACTTGAAGCAAAATTTTTCAAACGCTCTGTGGCCAGATTACCCGACTGGATCACGGCCGGTATAGAAGCCGGGTTCCCACCAGTTTACCGTGACGTTTTGAGTCGTATAAGTGGCGTTTTCAAACTGATTACTGAAATTAGGTTGATTTTAATAACGGATTTTATTTTCGAACTTCGAGAAGTCGACGCGGCATGAGTGCAACGTACACTCTCGTTCGAGGTGCGAAACTGTAACTTACAAGTGTCTACGCCTGCGCATTGACCCCAACTTTGGCGTGTAGACGCACTGCGCTTGCGCTAGGGCGCGTGAGTGGAACACGACGCGAAAACCCGATACCATGGCAACAACAAGTCGCGCCGTGTTCCTCTCACGCATAGCTAGCGCAAACGCAGTACCACTACATGCCAAAGTTGGGTTCACTGCGCCTACGTCAGGGCCAGTCACAGAAGGCGTTAGACATGGCGGTAAATTTGAAAGTGTATAGACTAGAAATGGTCTGAAAATAGAGAAAATTGCAACAATTCTGCTGTTGCACCTTGCAGAATCAATAAAAATTCCATTTAAAAAGTTAAAACATTGGAAAGAATTAAATGTTGTTTTTTTTTAAAGAATTTAATAAAGCTAATTTCTGTTTTACTGATCTTATAAATCTTGAAATCATAATTTTCGAATAATAAATAATTCATCCAGCATCCGTAAGTTCGTCTTTGATAATGTCACGGCTCTGGAAAAATGTGTAATTTCTACAAAAAAAGTATCCAGACCAGCAATCGGCCGGTTCCTGGTCATGAAACCCAATCAGGGGTAGTCCAACCGGGATCCGACCAGAAACCTTGCTGTAATAGGGCCAACCGGGGCAATTTCTGCACGAGTTTTAAAAATTTCAATTCAATAAATTAATATTCAATGTAAACATCTTAAGCCTAAGAAGATAAATATAATTATAATAATACATTTTATACCCAAACGGCTGCGCCCGTCTTTCAGATCATTTGTCTTCTTGTTGTTCTAATTTTTTTGTTTGCTTAAAAATACTTTTTATCTGTACTAGTGTCCATCCCCAATAATCGATATTTCTATCTAATTATAATTAGATTGAAACATTCCCAGTCGTCATATATATTGTCCTTTCCCGCTTCGATCTTTTTGCTGCGCTCTGAAAATGGAACAATATTTAATTTAAACTATATTTATATGTCACATAAAATTCAAATAAAAAACCAGCGCTGTGCACCTCAACAAACTAATTGTCTAAGAAACTGCAAAGGCAGTTCGATTAGCAAATAGTTCATCAAATGAATTCAGCTGAATCAAATAAAGGATTCAACCCTAGAACCGCACACTGGGTCCGACAGACCCAGCGAGAAATTGACTTTTGTCGCTCCCCTCCACAATTCTTTGAAAAAGTACTTCTCCCACTTATGTAAATTCAGTTTAGGTTTCTGCCGATCGACCCGAGTGGTTGTGCGCGTCAGTTTACCCAAGAGGCTCAAACTGTAATCATCTAAACTTGGTTAAGGGTCTCAGAGACCCATGTGTGCGTGTAATTGGTAATTTTCATTCTGCTTAATAAATACACTTTTTGAAAAGAATATGTTGGAAGTATTTTTTTCTTCGATCTTCCATATGTCCTCTTCAAACCCTCCTGTTACCTTTTGCAATTGAACAAAACATGGGAAAATGACATTTTTTGTTGTAAAACACGATTTTTTACCACCTCTTTCAGTTTTCTTTTTTAATAATTGAAATTTTTGTATCTTAAAATTATTCAAAATGATCCAACAATGCTTAGATCTATTCTATAGATCCTAATAAACATTTCTGAAAAAAAAGTGTAAATCGGATCAACAGAGGCGTCACAATCATCGCGAAGGTGCCCGGGTCTCACGGACCCATGTATACGGTTCGTGTAAGTTTAATATATGTGTGCGGTTCTAGGGTTAATCAAATAATTGGTTTGAAATCATTCACCGTGAATTATAAGAATAATTAAATATTCTACAATCGCAATCGTGAAATATTTAAACACTAGTAGAAAATGCTTTCGCGTCTCGGAATTTTTATTTATTTTTAACATTAAAAACATAAACAATTTTGAAATAAATCAGTGAACGAATGTTTGAATAGTAATTTTTAAAAATTGTTTGAACAATAATATAATATTTTTGCTAGAAGATGCATCTCTTTGGTTGGAAATTGAACTTTTCCGTCGAAAATCACAATTTAAAAATTCAGTAATTTTAAGTTCGATTTTGATTAAGTTGAATTTGAAATTTTCAATATTTTGGAAAATTTTCAAATGGAAAATATTCAAATTTTTCAGAAGGGTTGTCAAATCTTCTCATTTTTAAGTCGTAGCCTAAAACATTGAATTGTTCTAGAATTGCGCATGCAAAACTATAATTTCAAATTAAAACAATGCAGAAATTTCGAAGATGATAAAAGAATTTTAAAGATTGTAAACCTTTGAAGTTTAATAATTCTGAAAATTTAAGGAATTCTATATTTGATCATTGAAAACTTTCAAAATTAATAAATTTATAATTGAAGCTGAAAATTTGAATATTCTATTCAAAGTTGAAAATTCCTTTTTCTAGTTGTGAATTAATCCTTTTCAGTTAAATATTCAACTTTAAGATTGAAAACTCAATTGTTTTGTAGAAAATTAATATTTTTCATTGAACCTAACTGTTTTTGATTGGCAATTAAATTCTTCTTAGGTTGAAGATTCATCCACGTTGTTTAAAATTCAAGTATTTTGTAGAAAATTCCTTTTTTTATTGAAAATTAAATGTTTCAACTGAAAACGAAATGTTATAATTTTTTGGAATAAAAATTTATCTTTTTCAGTTGAAAACTTAATTATATTGTAAAAATTATATTGTAAAAATTCATTGAAACTATATGTATTCTATTGAAAATTTGTTTTTCTTGTAAGAAAATTCATCTTCTTAGTTGGAAATGAACTTCTTTGTTGTTGAAAATTCGTAATTTTGGTTTCTTTATTGACTGAAAAATGTTTGTCTCGATTTGCAATTCTTTTCTGTGTAAAATATCCTCCGTTGTATTGAGAATATTTAATTATCAAATTGTGCATCCCGATTTTTAAAATTCAATTATTTTAAGTTTTCTTCCCGATTATTATTTTTTTATTATTTATTTGTTTGAGCTGTTTCAGCTGAATGAATTCGAACAACTATTGGCTGTTTCAACAGTTTTTGTTCGATTGACTTTTTTTAGAAGATTAATTGGTTAAATCAGACAGCAATGAAAAGAATGCTAAAATTATAATATGGAATTATTATAAAATAGGTCATGTATTCTGTTCCGGCGAAATATGCCGGATTTTAATTTTCTCGTCCGCAATATTTTCCGTAATTTTGATTTTCTCTTCATCACATTTTAATCAAATTTTATTTCATCAAAATTCTCGTACATTTTCAAAATTACGGTAATGGATGGAAAAATATGATAATTTAAGGAAATTTTAGAAATCAACGGTAATACCACGCTGAAAACACCAGTTCTCGTTAGATAACTGAAGTTAAGCAGTGTTGGGCGCGGTTAGTACTTGGATGGGTGACCGTACAAGGAATACTGCGTGCTTTTGGCCCGTCGTGGGTGTGTTGAGCCCACACTTGTAGTTATTTACTACAAGAAACTATCCACCTAGAAACGCTACTACTATTTTGATCTTTAAAATGATAGTTCATTCATTGAGCCACAATTTTTTCTTCACTTAATCTTTCAACGTCAAAGCGCACCACGGGACGTTAGAACGGGGTAAGTGTTTCAAACATTATTTCTGTAACCAGTCACAGGGGTGCCTTGCCGCAAGAGAAAATTGAAATCCGGCAAAATATGCCGGATATGTGTACACTACCTATAAAATATTACGCACGTGTTATTGGCAAGCTACAGATAAAGCCTTCTCCACGAGTTTTGAATGTCTTCCTGAATCGACACACGGTAGCGCAATTCCAATGATAATATCCGTTTCTCCCTTGACAGTGTTATTATTTCGACAATTATTCTGATACGTTATGTGGTAATTAGGATCATTATGCTTGAAGTTGTTGTCGCGATCTCTTCTTATAGCATCCAGAGCTAATGATAGGGTTTTAAAAGCATCTCTAAGTTGGGGCCACACTGCTTGGAAGGATTGGTTCTGTGGACATTCAGTATGCATAGTCTCAGGCGTCACATCCAAATAAACTTTCAGTTGACTTTGTGTTTGTGCTTGGTTATAATTTTGATTATTTGACGATTTTGACATACCTTGAAATTTAAAAAATATATATTATTGTGTAATGATGGAAACGTTATGTTTTTTATAGAATCTGTATCATCATCAGGGAATAACAGGAAATTGTAACGTCTTTTCAAACTAGATAGAGATATAAATCAAACATTATTTTAATTCATTTTTCTTAACAAAAATATTTTCTCCTCTCGCTCCGCTGGGAAACGAACCACAGAAGTTCCGGTTGCCGGTCAGGTGCTTTCTCATTAAGCTACTAGAGAGATCAAGAGGAGAAACTTTTTTCCGAAAATATACACGCATTATTTTGATAGGTGGAACAAGTTACATATTTCCAGGAATCTTTATTATTATTGGAAAATTACAGAAAAGTTTATGGTCTTTCCAGACCAGATGGAGATATTGACAAAAAATTATTTTGATTAAGTTTTCTAAAAAAAGATCTTCTCCTTTCGCTCCTCACCGATCTTTCTTCAGAAAACTTATATAAAATAATTTTCAATTCATATCTCCATCTAGTGTGGAAAGAAGTTAAAATTTTCTATCATTCTCTGATGATAATACGGATTCCTTCAAAAATTTAACTTGTACCACCTAGCAAAACAATGCGTGTATTTTCTGAAAAAATTTTCTTCTCTCAATCTCTCTAGTGGCTTAATAGGTTGCACTCGACCGGCAATCGGAAGTTTTGTGGTTTGTCTCCCAGCGGAGCGTAAGAAGATCTTTTTTTAGAAAAATTAATTAAAAGAAACGTGATGTTTAAAAAAAAATCATGTTCACGAGATCTCGCATACACCGCTCAGTTTGTTCATCTATTGAAAAAAGAATAACAATTTTTGGCAGCATCAATTTTTCGTATCCAAATTTCCAAATAATTAGTATTGATTTGTGACGAAATTCACTTAAATAATTTTGTAACTGCTACTGCGATGATATTGATATTGATGACTATTAAGTATTGATATATTATAGCTAATTGATAAAATGGCAAACTGCAATATTGTAAGCAATTTTTTTATATTGTAAAATACCCGTTATACTGTAAAATTCCCAATTATTCGAGAAATATAGAATTCCAGGACACATTTACGGCTTTACTAAAGCAAAACTTCTTCAAAATAAACGGTTAGGGAATCATGTTATTTGGGCATTTTTTCAATTCAGAAATTTTATTACGCTGGAATTTTATAATTGAGAAATTTCATCATTTCGGGAATTTTCAAGCATTGAAATATTGTAGACTGTTTGGGAATTCCTTAACTCGGTAATTTTTATTATTTGGAAATTTTGAAATTCAGGAATTTTATTGTGCTGGAGTTTTATAATTCAGAAATTTTCCAGTTTGGAT
>CAKNXH010000125.1:414875-429765 GCA_932178445.1 Andricus quercusramuli
GTTTCGGGCGATGAATGGAGACTGGGTGTTTGGAATGCTAGAGGAGTGAATGATCTTAAGATAAGAGAACTACGAGAAACTATGCACACAAGGAAACTAGATATTCTTTGTGTACCTAAGACGAAGAAAAAAGGTTGCGAATTTAGAAACATAGAAAATGGGGTGTTGGAAGGCGGTTGTGAAATATGGTCAGGAGTAGATAGTGAATCACATCGTAGTCAGGGGGTCGGTTTAATTATGAATGAAAAAGCAAGTCAACATCTCATAGATCATGATTTTGTATCACCCAGATTGCTATGGGCTAGAATGAAGGTAGGAATCAGAAGATTATTTATCATAGCGTGCTACGCACCAGTTGATAGCGATTCGAGGGAAGTTAAGGACGCCTTCTGGGACACTTTAAACGATACAATAAGTACTTGCGATGATGGTGAAAGAATAATCTTGTTAGGAGATATGAACGGATGGGTCGGCGTCCAGCGTCAGGATACAGATACAGGAGGGGTGCTAGGTAATTTTGGGGACACAACAAGAAAAAATTATAACGGGGAAAAATTAGTTAGCTTATGCTTAGAAAAGAGCCTATTCATTACAAATACTTGGTTTAGACATAAAATGATCCACATGTACACCTGGTGTAAAGGAAATAGCCGCAGTATAATTGACTTCGTTATTGCAGATGAAAGACTAAGAGAACTAGTTACAGATACAAGAGTCATGAGGGGGGCCGAATGCAATACTGATCATTACCTTTTAGTCTGCAAAATAAACTTAGGGCGGGGATGGAGAACAAAGAAAACAAAGAAAACGAAACAAACACGCATAAAAATGGAAAATTTACAGAGACCAGAAGTGCGAACAGAGTTCCAAAAGAGGTTAACTGAACGCATAGATAGGGCAAAGTGGGAAGCGCTTATAAGCAATAAAGATGTAGAGGGCGCGTGGACTTTATTACGGGATATCATTGTTAAAACTGCGACCGAAGTATGTGGTACGGCGGTTGTAGGAAGAAAATCTGGTGATGTATGGTGGAATGAGGAAATTGCGGCAGCCCAAAAAGAAAAGAAAAAAGCGCACAATAGAACGCTGAACATGACAGGTCTTAGCGATGAGGAGAGAACTAGACTTAAAAATGATTACAGACACAAAAATAGGAAAGTTAAACGACTAGTCAAAGAGAGTAAAGCGAAAATCAGAACAGAAGAAGAGAACAAAATAAAAAACTGCTTTGAAGGAATTATGAAACTATTATATAAACAGTTGAAGGAAAGTAAAAGTACAGAGTTTGCTAGCATGAGAAACAGTAAAGGCGAAATGCTATATGATATAGACGGGATAGTAGACGCTTTAAAAGATTCTTTTAAAGAACTATTAGGAGGTGAAGATATAGGGCAACAAAACTGCGACATAGAACATAATGCACTAGAAAACCCAATTGAAAAAGTCTGTGTCACTGAGGTCAGAGATATAATTAAGAACTTGAAAAACGGTAAGGCTGCGGGTATAGACAATATTAGCGCTGAAATGCTTAAATACGGTGGTGAGTACATACCTCACAGGTTGTGCGAATTGATAAATTTATGTATCGAAACGGGAGAAGTCCCAGACGATTGGAGAAAAGCGATTATCGTACCAATATACAAAAGAAAAGGAGATAAAAGCAACTGCAGTAATTACAGAGGTATCAGCCTACTAAGTACCGTAAGTAAAATATACTCAAAAATACTTATCCGTAGGGTAATGGAAATTACAGAAGAGAAGATATGGGAAGTCCAATGTGGATTTATGCCAGGAAGGTCATGTACAGATCAGATATTTAGCCTAAGACAGATCACAGAAAAAAGCTTGAGAGTAGGAAAGAAAGTTTTCTGTGCATTTATTGATCTAGAAAAAGCATTCGACACGGTAAATAGAACTAAACTTTGGGAAATCCTTAAAGAGTATGGAGTAAATGGAGGGCTCCTACAAGCAATAAAAACAATTTATACAGGCAGTAAAGCGAGTGTAAGGGTAAATGGGAAACTGAGCGACTGGTTCGATATTATGCAAGGCGTGAAGCAAGGATGCGTTATGTCCTCGTGGCTATTTATCATATTCACGGATAAATGTCTAAGAACTGCCCTCTTCGACGAAGAAGGTGTAAATCTCGAAACCGTCAAGGTACGTGGGTTAGCTTTCGCAGATGACAAGATTGTTATGGCAGAATCAATCGAGGACTTGCAAAGAATGTTGAATAAACTTAATACAAGCATGGAGAACATGGGCCTCAAAATTAACGTGAATAAAACGAAAATCATGGTGTTTGAGGGAAAAAGCGAGAAAACAATGTGCAACATTGTCCTAAATGGTGAGAGATTAGAACAAGTTGACAAGTACGTATATCTGGGTAGCCTATTCACTAGCGACGGAAAAATAGATGGGGAGTTAGATAGGCGCATAAATAAGGGTAAGCAGGTTATCGGTAGAGCAGGGTCCATCCTCAGAAATAAAAACATATCAAAAAAAGCTAAAATGGCCATACATAACTCTATCTTCGTACCGACTGTACTATACGGTAGCGAGACATGGACCTGTCAAGAAAAGGACAGGAGCAAAATCAACGCGATCGGCATGAAACCTCTCCGCATAATATGCGGGAAAACACTGATGGACAAAGTCAGAAATGAGACAATCCTCAAAGAATGTGGTACACAAGAGACACTAGTTGACATATGGGAAAGAAATCAGCTAAGGTGGTTCGGACATCTTGAAAGAATGAAAGCTGAACGACTAACGAAGCAAGTGTATAAAGGTAAAGTAAATGGTAGAATGCCCAGAGGTAGACCGCCGAAAGAATGGTTAGAATCTGTGAATGAGACATTAATCCGAAGAGACGTAAGAAGCCATAGGAACACAAGAGCTTGCGTGAAAAAATACATGGACGTGCATGAAGCTAGAGTAGTATGCCAGGACAGAAATGTGTGGCGACAAATAGTTTATAAACAGAGTGACAATAGTGTGAATGGCGCCTGAAACAGAGACTTCGGATACTAATGGGCCCAAGTGGGGAACCATACATAACAATTTTGTGAGGCTCCTCACTTGGGGTGATCGCTAGAGAGATTGATCAGCAACCTGGGTCGGAGCAGTGTTGCGGAATGAACGTGTCATCTAAATAAATGACACGAGAATTCCAGATCGATCTAAAACACCTATCCCTAACACCTATAAAACTCCTATATACCTTATGCCCATATACCAACCTACTCTATACCTATACACCTGTTTACTATTCCCCAACCGAGCAAGTCACGCCTACCCCGAAAGGGAAATGGCTTAATGGTATAATAATAATAATAATAATAATAATAATAATAATAAATTTCCGGAAATCATCAAATATCTTGAGTATAAAAATCCCGAATAATAAAATTCCCTACAGTTTATGATATCACCGACTTTAAAAATTCCTGTCAAAAAATTGCCGAATTATAAAGTATCAAAACTAGAAAATTTCTGGATATAAAAAATTATCTAATGAATATTACTGAATTATTGAAAATACAGTAAGAAAATATTATTTCCAAAGAAGAAATTTTGTATAACGTTTAAAGATTTTCGAAATGATTATTTTTATGTGAAATAACGATTATTAAAAATAATTTGTATCTGAATTTGAAATTGTGTTTGAAGATGTGCATTACGATGTTCTAAAAATGTTTTGAAAAAACCCCAAAAAAACGCCGTGAGTGGAAAAATGGGTTTTGCGTGTTTTTGGCGCTAATTATAATTTTTTGCGGTTTTTTCGAATTCAAATTGTTTGTGATACACAAAACACTACCTTTTACTGATAATTAGATGTTAACATGTATTGTTTAAAGAATGTATTACTGTTTTCAGCAATTTTCTCTTAGAATGGAGATAGAAAGTCGCGGGGTTTTCAAAAATTTTCACTTTTTATCTAATTTTCAATTTAAAAAATTAATCAACAAAAATAATTGTTCAAACAATTTATTATTATTTTTAATAATATTATCTTTGAGTAATGCTAGAAATTGCGGTTTTTTCTGAAAAACTAACTTTTTGTTCACTTTTCACTTGGAATGAGTTTATATTTAATTCAATATAGCAAAAATAATTGTTTAAAAAAATTGTTATTGTTTATAGCTATCTTTTTCTATATTAATACTAGATAGTTGCATTTTTTTCGAAATTTCTTAACTTTCGTCCATTTTTCAATTAGAGCGAAGTAATAATCAATTCAAGTTAACAAAGATGATTGTATGAACAATTTATTATTATTGTTAATAATATTCTTTTTGTCTAATGGTAGAAAGTTGCGGTTTTTAAAATTGTTTATAACTATCTTCATCTATATTAATGCCAGATAGTTGCGATCTTCTTCTGAAATTTTTAACTTTTTGCCCACTTTTGACTTAGTGAGGTAGGAATCAATGAAAGTCAATAAAAATAGTTTTTTAAATAATTTATAATTGTTTAAAACTCTTTCCTCTTAGATAAATGCTAGAAAGTTGAAGGTTCTTCTGAAATGTTTAACTTTGCTTTGCTTTCCTAGTTATGAAAAAATGATAAATAAAACTCAGAGAGAAACATATTTCTAGAATTACTGTAAGAAAATATAGTTATAAACAATAATAAATTCCTTAAATAATCATGTTTGTTAACTTGCATTAATTATTATCTCACTATGTGGAAAGTAGATAAAAAGTTTGAAGTTCTGGAAACACCGCAACTTTTTAGCACTTATCGGAATGAGAATAGGTAGAAACAATAATAATTTGTTTGAATAATTATTTTTGCTAAATCATTTTAATTATTAACTGACTTTAAGTGAAACATAAACAAATAGTTGAAAATTTTGAAAAAAAACGCAACTTTCTATCATTATTTAAATTGAATATTAATAAAAATAATGATGAATTATTTGAACGAATAATTTTGTAACCTTCAATTAATTATTAAAATAACTCCAAGCGAAAAGTGAACAAAATGTTAAAAATTTCAGAATAAAGTGAAATATTCTAGCATTATTCTGAAAGAATATTATTATTCACAATAATATAAATTGTTCAAACCATTATGTTTGTTAACATCAATGAGCTATACATCTCTCGAATTGAAAATTGGACAAGTGGAAAATTTTTTAAAAAACCGCTACATACTTTCTATCTCGATTTTAAGAAAAAGTTGCTAAGAACGATAATAAATTGTTTAAACAATTTATTTAGACATATAATTATCAGTATGAAGAAGTATTTTATGCATCATTTTTTTTGGGACGCTATAAAACAGACTTATGGGGGTGATATTTTTGGAAAGTAATAGTTTATTCGTATTATATGGCTAATTGTGAAGAGAAATATTAAGTTTTACCTCGATTTAGCTAATGTTGAGGATTCTGAATAAAATTTACAAAATCGTTTTTTTTTCCTCATGGAAAATACGTGTTAAACTTCACTTCTAAATATCATTTTTCTCAGAAACAATTTCATAAAAAATAGAAATAAAAATTTTTGGACAACCCTAATATGCATAATAATGAAAAAAATTGCAAAAGATTTTCTCAAAAATCAAACGCTTGATTAAAAAAAAAATAGTAGCGAAAAATTTCGAGGTAGTAGGTTCGAAGATGATTTACGTAGAAACTTTTTTTTCGTTCTAGGCGCAAGTGTTTCTAAATTCATTTTCTCATATAATTTGTATACTATTATTATTTTAAATTGAAGCAATAATTTAAAAATCTTGAGTAATGAACAAGTTTTTCCTTTGATAAGATTATTCAATTATTAATTTTTGATAAATAAATAATATTTATTTAGAACAATTTTTTTAATTGTTCAAATCCGTGAATTTTATAAATCAGGAATTTTCTATGTTAGATATGTTATAATTTGAGAATCTTCTGTCTCTAATTTTAGTATTCGGGAGTTTCACAATACGGTAATGTTATTTTTTGAGATTTTTCAGGGGTCCAATTCTGCTACTACACCATAATTTGTAATAATTTTTTTTTTAAATGTAGATTTTTGAGATTTAAGAATAAAATGTCGAAGCTTTTTTAATGATTTTGAATGTCTTTAAGGTAATAATGAAATTTTCCTCGGAAAATTCAAAACAATCATTTATTTTGTTAAATTAAATTTAAAAAAAAAATTTGAAAATATTTTCAAACATTTCAGAACATTTCTAAAAATTTCGACAAAACCCCTGAGAGATTTTGAGGGAATTTTTTTTACTTAAAAAATATTTCTAAAAAGTTTAAGAAAAATGATTCAGTTTTCATTTTAAAAGATCTGTTTGTAGTTTTGAAGATTGCGAAATATGTTGAAAAAGAATCTCGAGACCTTCAGACAATTTCTTTAATTTTGCAGAATTTTAGAAATATTTCGAAAGTCTGAATTATTTCAAATAATATTCAGAAGATTTAGAAGTTTTGAAAGGATTCGGAAATGATTTTAAAGTTGGAAAAACTTCAAAAAAATTACAGAAAATCTAGGTTTTCGAAAATTTAGAATTAAAATTAATTTTTAATGAAGATTGAAGAAGATTTCTGAAGATTTGGAAGAAAGTCTGCAAAAATTTTAATCAATGTTTTTAATTCTGAAAGATTTTTCTAATTGATTGAAAAATATATATAATTATTCATATTATTATTTGTATGTATCTGTTTATAGAAATTCTTTTTGTTATAAATGCAACGATTTAGCTAAAAGTTTTATTATTCACATGAAAATTTAATAATTTTATCACAAAGTTATTCTTTATTGTTAAAAATTATACTGCTTTGTAGAATATTCAACTATTGTGGTAAAAATTTTATTATATTAACTCTTACATTTTCCTAGTTGAAAATTCTTTCTTTTTTTTGGGTTAAAAATTCATCTTCTTGATTGAAAATGTAACTTAAACAAATTTTTTTTTAAATGAGCTTTTGTGACTGGAAATCTAATTATTTCAGTTTTGGTAGAAAGTTGATATTTTTAATTTAAAAATTCGTCTTCTTGGTTTGAAAATTCATCTTTCTTGGTCGATTTTTTTTCCTTAACAATGCAACTCCCTGACTCAAATTAATCGGGTTTAGTTGAGGATTTTACTATTTTGTCGCAAACTTATTATGGTTCTGTTCAAAATTAATTCTTTCACTTGAAAAATCAAGCTATTTATTTTTTTCACTGGCAATGATAAATATGTATGATATTGAAAAATTAATTTCATACAAAAACATGAAAAATGTATTTGTATAATCATATTTCATCATTTCTACTCACCGATGGAAAGTGCCACCAAGGCAAAGGTTAACAAATTCATTACGAACGTTACTAAAAATCTACCAGAAAATTGATAAAAAGCTGCTTCTTTTTTTTATACTAACATCGTAGTGCTGATGACGGACCATTTATATACTTGGATTTTTGACACAGTTACCTATAAAACGAGGAAAACATCAATCTAATTAGGCATGTCGCCTCCATTCAATGTGCATTCATCTTGAAAAACAAACCAGGTGTACGAAAAATATTTTTTCCTCAAAAGTGTCATTGCCAGACTTCAGAAACTCTATTATCATGCTCAAATAAAAAACAAGTTAAAAATAAAAAAATTATCGGCGTGTAATCCAGATAATTTGGAAAAATTTAGGTAATTTAAGTAATCAGAAAATGAAAACCTTAAAGAAAAATAAATAAAAAATAAATAAATGGAAAAAAAAACTTTAATTTTTGGTTGAAAATTCATATTTTTTGGTGGCGAATTCATAGATTTTGTTGAAAATTCGTCCTTTTTGGTAGAAAATTAATCTCCTTTCTTACAAATTCGTTTTCTTTGGTTGAAAATTAACTTCTTTAACTGAAAATTCAGCTATTATATTTTTTGTCAGAAATGCTTTTTTTTTAGTTGAAAATTCAAGGACTTGTTCGAAAGTGGAACTATTTTGTTAAAAATTCATTCTTTGTTTGAGGATGAATCATCATAGTTAAAAATCCATCTCTTCGGTTGACAATACATTTTTTTCCCAAAATTTGTTTTCGGTCAAAAGTTAACCTGTTTCAATGAAAATGTAACTATTTCATTTTTGGTTAAAAATGTATCATTTTTAGCTGAAATTTTAGATATCTAGGTTAAAAATTCATGTATTTTGTTGAAATTTCTTTATTTTTTTGGTAGAAAATTAATTTTATCGGTTACAATTTTATGTTCTTTGTATAAAATTCAAGCATTTGGTTGAAATTAATCTACTTTGTTCTGAATTAAACAATTTCGTTTAAAACTATTCGTTGTTCTTGAAAATTTTTCTTTTTGGTTGAAAATTTAACTATTTTACTACAAAATATTTTTTGCACAATTTTTTGCTTATTAAAATTAAACTATTTTGATTGAAGATTCATAATTTTGGTTGAAAGTTCATCTCTTGAAAATTCGTTGTTTTGGTAAAAATTAATTTTTTTAAACTGGAAATTTGAATATTTGGTGAAAATTTGTCTTTCTTAGTCGAAAATTCATAGATTTTATAGAAATTTATTTATTTTTTTTTGTAGAAAATTATCCTCTTGTTTGAAAATTCATATTTTTGGTTAATAGTTAACCATTCGCTTAAAGAATAATGTACTGTGTTAAAAATGAAACAATTTTGTTAAACAGTATCCGTGTTGGATAAATAGTCAACTATTTTGTTAAAAATTCTTATTTTTAGTTAAAATATCAATTGTTACATTTTTCGTTGAGAATTCATCTATTTTTATTGAAAATTTATGCTTTTTGTTGAAAATTCAACTATTTTGTTTGGTTGAAAAGTAACTTCTTCGTTAAAAAATCATATTTTCTATTGGAAAATACAACTGTTTTGTAGAAACTTCATCTCCATGGCTAGAAAATGCGACATTTAGGTTGAAATTTAGGTTGAATCTGAATGACTTTTTTTTAATTTTGCAAAATTAAAAAAAAATTCGAAAAATTTGAACAATCAAAAGGCTAGAATGTTCGGCAATTCTGAAAAGATCGAAAAAAAAGAATTTTCTTAAAATTCATGGAAAAATTTTAAATGATTTTTTATTTTGAAAAATTAACTTTGACAGAAAGTTGGAAAATATTTCAAAAAATTTTAAATAGTTTTCTCAAATTTTGGAAAAGAATGTAGAAGATTTCAAGGAAGAATATTTTAATTTGGTAAGATTGAAAAATGAAAAAAGAGTTAAATTCCGGAAATATTAAAAACATTCGGAGAAATTAAAAAAAAAATTTTAATTTTGAAATATTTCAAGAAATGTGAGTATTCAGAGATTTAGAAGAAAAAATAGAAGTTTAAAAGAAATGTTGAACGGTTCCAAGAGAATGAACAAATTTTCTTGAAATTCCTTGGAAAATTTGGGTGATTTGAATGCAGTTTTTTTACATTTTGAATGATTTTTCAGCATTTTGAAAAATTATAGTTAGTCAGAAATACTTGTAGGAATGTAAGAGGTTTTCAATAGATTAAAAATATTTAAAAACTTGGCAACATTTCCGAGAATATATCAAATATATAACAAAAATTTATATTATTTATTTATTATATATTTATTTATATTATCATTTATTCATATTAATTTATATTATTATATTTTATTATATTATCGTATGTGATATATTATTATATTATGTTATTATTATTATGTTCTATTAATATTTCGTATTCTTTATTGTAATGAAAAAAAGTTTTAAATTGGTGATTTTTAATTAGTACCTCTATTTAAAGTAATTTCAATAATTGTCTGACAAAAAAAATATTTTCGTCAAATTTTCCTAGAAATTTTCAGTGTTATCTAAAATTTTTGTTGACTGTTGTTCTCGTTTAAAAACCTCAAATAACATTTAGGTCAATAAAGTTTCCGCCGTTAAGTAGGGCGAGGAAGTATAATGTTAAAAACATATTGTTTTTGAAAGAATCATGTTTACGAGATCTCTAATACATTGTTTTCAGATTTTTTTTCTATAATTAAAAATTACGAATTTTTCGAAGCACCTATTTTGTAAACCAAAACCTCGGAATAAGTAGTTTAATTAAAAACGAATGTTTAATTTGAAGAAAAAAAAATAACGAAAATTTAGAGAAAAATCCGTGCTGAATTGAATCTTGTAAAGTTCGTTATACAATTTGTATACAATTATTCTTATTTTTCATGCAAAAGATAATCTCAGAAAGCTTTAAACATTGACAATTTTTTTTTCCTTTCTGTAGGGAATTTTATCATTCTTGAATTTTCCAATTCACCATTTTATTTTTCGGGATTTTTCAGTCGTCCGTTTTTTCTACAACACTATAATTTATGAAGATTTTCAGTCTTTCAAAGACATGAAAAAATAAACGAAAATGATGGGTAAAACTTAGGATATCCTCATTTTTTTATTGAAATGTTGATCAATTTCAAGTTTTGAAGATTTCATGATATGTCAAAAAAGTACCTGGAGACTTTAAGATAATTCTTTTAATTTTGCAGAATTTTATAAATATTTAGGAAAACTGAATTATTCCAAAAGATACTTAGCATTTTTAATAAATTTCTAGCAAATTTCAAATAAATTGCAAACTTGAAAAGACTTCAAAATATTTCAAAGAAAATGTAGATTCTTGATCATGTAGAAATAAAATTTTGAAGCTTTTTAATGATTTTGAATGGTCTTAAGATGATAAACAAAAGTTTCCATGGGAAAGTTTCATATAATTATTTTGTAAAGAAAATTTGAAAAGATTTCCAAAAATATTCAAAAGATTTCTAGAAATTTCAAAAAAGAAAAGAACAAGAAGATTTTTAGCGAATTTTTTTATTTAAAATTATTCCTAAAAAGTTGAGGACAAATAATTCATGTTTCAGTTTAAAAGATTACTTTTCTACCCTGTATATTTCTGGAGATTTCACAACAGGTCGCAAAAGAATCTCAAAAACATTTAAAACAGAATCAAAATGATTATTTGTTTTCAAAAATTAGTTTTTAAAAAAAAATTTGGAAATATTTTCTGAAATTTCGAAACATTACTGAAAATGTTGGAAAAAAATATGGTAGATTGTAAGGAAATTTTTGTACTTTGATAATATTTACAACATTTAACAAAATTTTTTTTTATTAAATCACGGCCTAAAGTCGCATCAACTTATCGAATTTTAACTGAACTAAAATATTTGAAATATTGAACTCTCCTCTTGATTTTTATATTTTTTACCTAAACTCAATAATGGGATGGATTAAAAACTAGTTTAATAATTAAAATTGAAAATAATTAATTATAATTATAAGATATCATATATATCCTATATCATATTATTATATCATAAATAAATTATAAGATAATAGACTGTCTTAAATAACAACTCTTTATTTCACACTACATTGTTTGGCTACAATAATACAGTTAACACCCAAACTTAAAATATAAATAAACATACAATATTCAATCAATTGAAATTAAATGTTCATCATTTGAAAATTATGATTTGAAGAATTATTATATCAGTAAAACAGGAATTAACTTCTTTAAATTCTTTAAAGAAAAATACAACATTTAATTTTTCCAATGTTTGGACTTATTAAATAAAACTATTATCGATTCCGCAATGTGCAGAGTAGAATTTGCATTTTTAAAAATTTCTCAATTTCCAGATAATTTTTAGTCTTTACTGTAGATTTCAGATTCTAGATTTGAGGTTAGGAAAGAACAGAGGAGAAAATGATGACATAACACTATACTTTAATGTGAAATAATAATTATTCGCGCAGTAAGTGGCGTTTTCAAACTGATTATTGAAATCAGGTTGATTTTGATAACGGATTTTATTTGCGAACTTCGAGAAGACGCGACATGGGTGCAACGCGCATTCTCGTTCTAGGTGCGAAACTGTAACTTACAAGTGTCTACGCCTACGCAGTGACCCCAACTTTGACATTTAGACGTACTGCGCTTGCGCAAGGGCACGTGAGTGGAACACGACGCGACAACCCGTTACCATGGCAACAAAAATTTGTGCCGTGTCTCTCTTACGCATACCTAGCGCAAGCGCCGTACCGCTATATGCCAAAGTTGGCGTAACTGCGCCTACGTCAGGACCAGTCACAGGAGGCGTCAGACATGGCGGTAAATTTGAAAGTGTATAGACTAGAAATTGTCTGGAAATAGAGAAAATTGTGAAAATTGTAACAATTCTGCTGTTGCACATTGCAAAATCAATAAAAATTCCATTTAATAAGTTGGAACATTGCAAAGAATTGAATGTTGTTTTTTCTTAAAAGAATTCAATAAAGCTAATTTCTGTTTTACTGATCTAATCAATCTCGAAATCATACTTTTCGATTAATAATTCATCCAGCATCCGTAAGTACGTCTTTGATAATGTCACGGCTCTTGAAGAATGTGTAATTTCTACAAAAAAAAAGTATCCCGACCAGCAACCGGCCGGTTCCTGGTCATGAAACCCAATCAGGGGTAGTACGACCGGGATCCGACCAGAAACCTTGCTGTAATAGGGCCAACCGGGGCAATTTCTGCACGAGTTTTAAAAATTTAAATTTAATAAATTAATATTCAATGTAAACATCTTAAGCCTAAGAAGATAAATATAATTATAATAATACATTTTATACCCAAACGGCTGCGCCCGTCTTTCAGATCAATTGTCTTCTCCTTGTTCTAATTTTTTTGTTTGCTCAAAAATATTTTTCATCTGTACTAGTATCCATCAGCAATAATCGATATTTCTATCCAATTTTAATTAGACTAAAACATTCCAAGTCGTCATATATATTGTCCTTTCCTGCTTCGATCTTTTTGCTTCACTCTGAAAATGGAACAATATTTAATTTAAACAATATTCATATGTTACATAAAATTCAAATAAAAAACCAGCGCTGCATACCTCAACAAATTCATTGTCTAAGAAACAGCAAAGGCAGTTTGATTAGCAAATAGCTTATCAAATGAACTCAGCTGAATCAAATGAAGGATTTAATAAAAAAATTGGTTCAAAATCATTCAACGTAAATTGCAATAATAATGAAACATTCTACAATCGCAATCGTGAAATATTTAAACACTAGGAGAAAATGCGTTCACGTTTCGGAATTTTTATTTATTTTTAACATTAAAAACATAAACAATTTTGAAATAAATCAGTGAACGAATGTTTGAATAGTAATTTTTGAAAATTATTTGAACAATAATATAATATTTTTGCTAGAAGATGCATCTCTTTCGTTGGAAATTGAACTATTCCGTCGAAAATCACAATTTGAAAATTCAATCATTTTAAGTTCGATTTTGAATAAGTTGAATTTTGAAATTTTCAATACTTTGGAAAAGTTTAAAATGGAAATTATTTAAATTTTTTAGAAGGGTTGTCGAATCTTCTCATTTTCAAGTCTGAGCCTAAAACATTAAATTTTTCTAGGAATTTTAAATATTGTAAACCTTTAAAGTTTAATAATTCTAAAAATTTTCAAACTTCTATATTTGCTCATTGAAAACTTTCAAAATTAAATTAGTTAAATATTCAACTTTAAGATTCAAAGCTCAATTGTTTTGTAGAAAATTCATAGTTTTGATTGAAGTCAACTGTTTTTGATTGAAAATTAAATTCTTCTTAGGTTGAAGAATCATCCCCCTGGTTGAAAATTCAAGTATTTTGTTGAAAATTGGTCTTTTTTGATAGAAAATTAATCTTCTTGGTTGAAAATTCATTGAAACTATATACGTATTCTATTGAAAATTCATAATTTTGGTTCTGAACATGTTTTAGAAAATTTGTCTTGTTCGCATAAAAATTCAACATCTTGAATGACATTTATGTCATTATTGACTGAAGAATGTTTGTTACGATTTGCAATTCTTCACTCATCAAATTTTGCATTCCGATTTTTAAAATTCAATTATTTTAAGTTTTCTTTCCGATTATTTTCATTATTATTTATTTGCTTGTGCTGATTCAGCTGAATTTATTCGAACAACCATTGGTTTTTTTAACAGTTTTTGTTCAATTGACATTTTGTTAGAAGATTAATCTGTTAAACCAGACAGCAATAAAAAGTATCCTAAAATTATAATATGGAATTATTATAAAATAGGTCATGTATTCTGTTCCGGCGAAATATGCCGGATTTTAATTTTCTCGTCCGGAATATTTTACGTGATTTTGATTTTACAAAATTTTGAACTTTAAAATTACACTTCATTCATTGAGCCACAATTTTTTCTTCACTCACTTTTTCAACGTCAAAGCGTACCACGGGATGTTGGAAAGAGGTAGGTGTTTCAAACATTATTTCTGTAATAATTAGATGATATCTTTGCTGTTTTGTTGAAAGGTATCTTTTTTAATTGACCCAATTATTATAATTGTAAAGAAGATTTTTTTGATTGGCATTAGGGTCGATAATATTTGTTTGTTTTGTGTTCTGCAATTGAAACCATATATATTTTTAAGTAAATTAAACCTAGATTTTCTATGTTTCGTCCCGGACTGACTCACTGGACTCATCAGTAAGGTTATATGAATCAGTCCTACCTTATACATTTTAATTGATCTAAATTCATTGTAATGTATATTTTTCAACAAATTCTTCCCCCCCCCCCCTTTTATAATTTTGTAAATTTGATACATTTTTTGCAGTCAACAATATAGTGTAATTTCAACCACGGATAGGGGTTGAAACATAATATAATAGATATAAATTTTAATATGATTTTTCAAGAAACACAACAAAAATAAAATATATATTATTCTAGCCACGGATAGGGGCCAGAACTTAAATTATTATGTACTTAATTATGAATTACTAAGTTGAAGAGAAATTCATTCTTCCCATAACTGCGCGAATTGAGCCTCAGTTTCGACGTCGCGAAGTTATCACGTGTAATGTAACAACACTG
>CAKNXH010000125.1:430165-448890 GCA_932178445.1 Andricus quercusramuli
CCGGAAGAGAAAATTAAGATACGACAAAATATGCCGGAAGAGAAAATTCAAGTCCGGCAAAACATGCCGGATCTGTATACACCACGTATAAAATATTACGTACGTGTTATTTGCAAGCTACAGATAAAGCCTTCCTCATGAGTTCTGAATTTCTTTTATAATCGATACACGGTAGCGCAATTCCAATGATGGTAGAGGCTTGTCCACTGACAGCCCTATTCTCTACACAATCATTCTCATACGTTAGGTGGTAATTCGGATCATTATGCTTGACATTTTTGTCATGATCTCTTCTTGTAGCATCCAGAGCTAATTGTAGGGTTTTAAAAGCATCTCTAAGTTGGGTCCACACTGCTTGGAAGGATTGGTTACATTCAGTATGCATAGTCTCAGGCGTCACATCCAAATAAGTTTTCAGTTTACTTTGTGTTTGTGCTTGGTTATAATTTGTATCCTTCGACGATTTTGACAGACCTAGAAAGTTAACCCTTGGTATACACACTATAGTTTTATAACGAGGTATACACACTGGGTTAGGTTCATCCGGCAAACTTTAACAGGTCATATCTTCGTTCCTAATTGAACAATTTTGCCTCTTTTTTTTGGTTTTTATATAGAAAATGCTGAAGAATTGAACAGTGCCGGTTTGAAAGTAGTGAATATGGAAAAACGTATAGATATTTTCAAATAACAAAAGACATCCTCGGAATAACAGATCTTGCAAAATCGCGCCGGATTAGCCTAACCCAGTGTGCATACCAAGGGTTAAAAAATATATATTATTGTGTAATGATGGAAGCGTTATGTTTTATATAGAATCTGTCTTATCATCAGAGAATAACAGGAAATTTAAACGTATTTTCAGACTAGATAGAGATATAAATCAAACATTATTTTAATTAATTTTTCTAAAAAAAATATCTTCTCTTTTCGCACCGCTGCGAAACGAACAACAGAACTTCCGATTGCCGGTCAGGTGCTTTTCCATTAAGCTACTAGAGATATCGAGAGAAGAAACTTTTTTCAGAAAATACACGCATTTTTTAGAGAGTATCGAAGATAATTTCAAAGTTGAAAAGATTTCAAAAAATTCAAAACAAAATATTGATTTCTAAAGCTTGAGAAATAAAATGTTGGAGGTCTTAAAGGATTTTGAATGGTTTTATGATATTAAAATTTTTTTAAAGTTTGCGAAGAAAATCTGAAACACTTTAAATCAATTTTTTGAATTTTAAAAGATTTTTCTCAATGATAAAAATAGTCTGAGTTAGTTTGGAAGATGTTTGAAAATTAATATAAGAATATAATCCAACAATTTCATTAACAATTATTTTCTTTCATGTTTGAAAATGTGTCTCTTTTGGAAAACATTTTATCTTAAATATCTTGAAATATTTAAAAAGAATATTATTGTACCAAATACTAATGTGTACATTTATTTTGTGTTTCAGGTACGTATGACTTATACAGTGGATTATTTTCTATTTGAAAATAGAACTGGATTATCGTATTGGTATGTCTGAAATTTTCAACAATCATTTTGAATTTTCTCCAGAATCTTAGGAAAATTATATTTGTATAAGTTCAAAACCAATTACCAAAAAATTATAGGTATCGCTAATTTTTAAGGTTTATTCTAGAAGATTAATTTCAATTTTTAAACGTTTAAAAATAGGTAAAAAAATCTAGAAGATTTTAGGACAATTTTTTTATTTTGCAGTATTTTAAAAACTTCTAGGAAAATCGAATTTGCTCAAAAGATATTCAGAAGTTCTGAAGAGCTTTGAAATTGTTTTAAATTTTGAGATGATTTAAAAATATTTTAAACAAATTGCAGATTTTTGAAACTTTAAAAAAAAAGAAAATTTTTTCAGAATCTTAGAAGGTTTCAAGAGATTAAAAAAAGTTCTTAAGATTCCTGGGTAAATTCCAAATAATTTTTTATTTTGATAACTTAATTTTTAAAAAAATTCTTAGATTTCTAAAAATTCCGAAAAAAATCTGGAAGACTTTTTAGCAATTTTTTTAATTGAGAAAGATTGTTCAAAATCTTCGGAACAATTCCATTTAGTTTAGAAGATGTTTGAAAATTAATTTCTTTTTGCATACTTCTGTCGCTAATTTTATTATTTGGGAATTTTTTAATTTGGCAATTTTATTTTTTGGGATTTTTAAGTCCTTCTATTTTGCTACTAAACTATAATTAGTAATAGGAATTTTTCAAAGAATGTAGATTTTTGAGATTTAAAAAAAAATTTCGAAGCTTTTTCAGGAAAAATGATCCAGGTTTCATTTAAAAAGATTTATTTCTGGAGACCTTTAGACAATTTTTCAAACTTTGTGGAATTTTAGAAATTTTATGAAAAACTAAATTATTTTCAAAAATATTTAGAAGCTTTAGAAGTTTTCAAGAGATTTAAAAATAATTCAAACGTTGAAAAGATTTCAAATCATTTAAAACAAAATCTTGATTTCTGAAGATTTAGAAATAAAATGTTGAGTGTTTAAGAGGATTATAAATGGTTCTCATAAAAATAAAAAAATTTGTAAAGTTTTGGAAGAAAATCTGGAAAACTTAAATCAATATTTTGGATTCTCAACGAGTTTTCGAAGTAAGAAAAAAAATTTGAGTCAGTTTGAAATATGTATGAAAATTTATGTATTCATATAAATATTTTATTATACGTATAATTATTCATACATTTGTTTATAGAATTTTGATTGTTTTGTTATAAATGCAACTATTTAGTTGAAAATTCTATTATTTTCATGAAAATGTAATAATTTCATCACACAGTTTTTCCTAATTGTAGAAAATTCGAAATTGGAAAAATTCCAAGTAATTATTCATTTTGATAAATTAATTTTTGAAGAAAATTTGAAAAGATTTCCAAAAATCTCAAAGATTTTTAACAATTTTGAAAAAAACCTAAGAGATTTTGAGGGAATTTTTTTTTACTTTAAAAATATTTGTAAAAGACTGAGGAAATTTATTCAGTTTTCATTTTAAAGGATGTGTTTCGAGTTTTGAAAATTGCAAAATATGTTGAAAAAGAATCTGAATTTCTTTAATTTCGCAGAATTTTAGTAATATTTTGAAAGTCTGAATTATTTCAAAAAATATCTAGAAGCTTTAGAAGTTTTGAAGGGATTCGGAAATGATTCTGAACTAGAAAAAATGTTAAGAAATTTAAAGCGAAATCTAGATTCTTGAAAATCTAGAAATAAAATTAATTTTTAATGAAGATTGGCGAAGATTTCTAAAAATTTCGAAAAAATCTGGAATACTTTATATCAATTTTTGGAATTCTGGAATATTATTCTAAATAATTGAAATAATTTAAGTCAGTTTAAAAGATGTTTGAAAATTTATATATTCATTTTAATATATAATTATTCTTATTATTATTTATATATATCCGCTTACAGAAGTTCTTTTTCTTATGAATGCAACTGTTTAGTTAAAAATTTTATTATTCACATGAAAATTTATTAATTTTATTACAAAGTTATTCTTAATTGCTGAAAGTTTTTGGTTAACAATCAATTCTTTTGTTGAGAATTCAACTATTCAAATTTCAGTTCAAAACATGATTTTAGTTAAAAATTCAAATAATTTGGTTGCTTTTGCAACTACTTTGATAAAACTGGATCTTTTTACCTAAAGATTCATAATTTTAGATTTCTTTGTTGAGAATTCTTTTTTTTTTTTTGTTGAAAATTCATATTTTTGGTTGAAAATGTAACTTTCCAGAATTTTTTTTTTAAAAGAGCTTCTGTGACTAAAAATTTATCTATTTCAGTTTTGGTGGGCAGTTGATATTTCTCATTAGAAATTTTTCGGCTTGGTTAGAAAACGTATCTTTCTTGGTCGATTTTTTTTTTTCTAATCCAACTCCCTGACTCAAATTAGTCGGCTTCAGTGGAGGATTTAACTATTTTCTTGCAAGCTTATTATTTTTTTGTTAAAAATTAATGTTTTCACTTGAAAAATTAAGCTATTAAATTTTTGCACTAGCACTAATAAACATGTATGATATTGGAAAATTAATTACATACAAAAACCAAAAAATTTCGTTGTATAACTTAATTTCTTCACTCCAACTCACCGACGGAAAGTGCCACCAAGGCAAAGGTTAACAAATTCATCACGAACATTAATAAAAATCTACCAGAAAATTGATCGAAAGCTGCTTCTTTTTTTTTTGTACTGACATCGTAGTGCTGATGTCGGAACATTTATATATTTCGATTTTTGACACAGTTACCTACAAAACGAGGAAAACATCAACCTAATTAGGCTTCAAAAGTGTTATTGCCAGACTTTAAAAACTCTCTAATCATGCTCAAATGAAAAACAAGCCAAAAATAAAAGAATGATCTATTTGACCTTATTATTTTAAACCAAGAAAATTATGTTTCAAATGAAATAAAATACTTCTCAATTTACTTTTTTCATCTCAATTAGCGAAACTTCTCTAATTTATTTTTGCAATTTTACTAATTCAATTAGAAAATAATCGAGAGGGAAATAACTGTAAGAATCCGCTCGATCGCTCGGTTTTTCTTAAATTGTTTTTTTTCAAATTAATCTTACTAACTGAAAATCTGACCATTCCATTTTTAGTCCAGAATTGATCTTTTTAAGCTGCGAATTCATGGATTTTGTTGAAAATTCGTCCTTTTCGGCAGAAAATTAATCTTCTTTGTTAAAAATTCGTTTTCTTTGGTTGGAAATTAAGTTTTTTAACTAGAAATTTTGCTATCATATTTTTCATAAAAAATGTATATTTCTTATTTGAAAATTCGACGACTTGGTTGAAAGTTAAACTACATTTTCAAAAATGTAATTGTCTTGTTTTAAGTTCCTTGACCTTATATGAAAATGGTTTGGCTAATTTGACTACACATTTCATTTTTACTGAAAATTTGTCTTCCTTTATTGAAAATTCATTATTTGGTTGTTATTTCGTTTTTTTTCATACAACATTAATATTCTTGCTTGAAAATTCACCTTTTTAGTCAAAATTGGAACTAGTTTGTTGAAAATTAATTTTTATTTGTTTGATCATCAGCTTTTTTGACTAAGAATTTAACTATTCTACTTTTTATTGTAAATTTATCTTTTTAAGTTAAACATGAATGTATTTTTTGTCTAAAATTAATCCCTTTAGTTAAAAAGTCAGATATCTAGGATAAGAATTCATATATTTTGTTGAAAATTCTTATTTGAACATTTTTGTTCAAACATATTCGTTTCTTTTGAAAATTTTTCTTTTTCGTTGAAAATTTAATTATTTTGGTTGAAATATCAACTATTAGATTTTTCGTTGAAAATTCATCTCTTTTGGTTAAAAAAGGTGATATTTTATGAAGATTCTTCACTTTAGTTGAAAATTCATCTCCTACGTTGAAAATTTAACTATTTTGCTGAAAAATCTTTTTTTTCACCATTTTTGGTTAATATTTTCATATTTTTGGTTAATATTTAACCATTTGGTTAAAAAATATTCTACTGTGTTGAAAATTAAACAATTTTGTTAAACAGTGTCCGTTTTGGTTGAATAGTCAACTATTTTGCTGAAAATTCTAATTTTTTTAGTTGAAATATCAATTATTACATTTTTTGTTGAGAATTCATCTATTTTTATCGATAATTCATGCATTTTGTTAAAAATTCAACTATTTTTTCTGGTTGGGAAGTAACTTTTTTGTCGGAAATTTATACGTTTCATTGGAAAATAAACATGTTTTTAAAAAAATTCATCTTCGTGGATTCAAAATGTGACATTTAGGTTGAAATTTTTTTTTCTTTTCTCAAAATTCCACTTTTTCGTTTAAAAATTGTTCTTTTTTGGTTGAAGTCACCTGCGGTTGATCGCAAATTAAAATCTTTTTTGATTAAAATTGTATCAACGATTATATGTTTCGTTGAGAATTCATATAATATTCAGAATAATTAAAATTAAAATTAATTAATAAAATTATAAGATATATGTTATATTTGATATTGTTATATTATAAAATCACAAGATAAGAGACTAGTGTTAGTCATAACTTTTTATTTCATACTACATAGTTCTGGTTAAAATAATGATAATAATAATAATAGAAATACATTTCACACACAAACGGCTACGCCCGTCTTTCAAATATTTGTTTGACTGTTAGTTTATTTTTATAAATATTTCGAAAATAATTGAAAAATTCCATGTCGTCATATATATTGTCCTTATTGGTTCTCCAGCCACTTTTTTGAACCCGATTTAATCTGTTTACTTGTTTCTGAAAAAAAAAACAATATTCATTTTTAACAAATTTTATATACATTTTGTATAAAATACAAATGAAAAAATGAGCGCTGCAAATAGTTAATTAGATAAATTTAGCTAATGAAAATGAAGATTATAAAAAAATCGGTTGAAAATTAATCTCCGTCGAGTGCAAAAATAATTAAATATCTTACAATGTTGATCGTGAAATATTTAAACAATATAAACAATATAAAAATCCATTATTAAACAAATGTTCTGATAGCAAGTTTTAAAAATGATTGAAACAGTAATTAATAATTCATAAATTTGAATTGAAAGCGTTGGAAATTTATTAAAATATATTAGCGACTTATATTATTTCTGAATAAATAAAAAAAATTTCAAAATTGAAAATTTCATTCATAAACCACTGGAAATAATTATTCTGAAAAAGCGTTCAAAATGAAGTGATTTTTAATAGGAAATATGAAACACGACACAATTTTTTTACGGAACGTTAAAAATTTAACGTATCCGAACTTACTTCGAAACTCAAAAAAAAAATTAATTCCCGAAAATTGTGACAATAAAATATTTTTTTACTGAAACTCTTTAAAAGTTCAATTATTTGAGGTGAATTTTATTCGTTTAAAAATTAGGAATTTTCCAGTTGTTGATTATATTTTTCAAAATTCAACCATTTCAATTTTATTTGGAAAATGAAAACTTAGGACAGGGAAAAAATAAAAATTGAGCGTCCAACATGGAAATTCAGAATACTAAAATTGTAACCATTCAATATGAATGGAATTGTTTGATTCCTGAGATATAAATTTCAAGTCGTTCAATTTTCATCTATTTTTTTTTGATAACACAATTTTTCACTTCTTAATTTTTAATTTATCGTTCAAATTATTTATTTCTTTTAATTCTTCAACAGAAATTCGGACAATTTTAAGATATTACATTGCGATCTTCAAATTGAAAAAAAAGAAAACATAACAATATATGATTCCAATTTTTGAAATGACACAATATTAAGCATCTCAATTCAAAATTGGGTTTTCATCAAGTTGAGTTCAAAATTTTCAATATTTTGGAAAATTTTCAAATACAAAATTATTCAATTTTTATTTCCTGGTTGTAACATTTTCTCATTTTTAACTCTGGAATTTTAGAAATTATTACCTTAGTTTTTCATTATTTTCAATTTATTCTGGAGGCATTTAATTCAAAATTATGGAGTTAGAAATCCTTTGAACTAAAACTTGTGCAACTACAAATTTTTTAATTAAATATTCTATACGTTTTGGAATAATTTGAAAAGAGCATACAATTTTTTTAGCTCAAAATTTTAACCAAACAATTAAAAATGTAATAAAATGTAAATATTAAAGAATGTATGTAAATGTAAGTAATGTGAATAAATGTAATAAAAATTAAAAAAATTAATGAATATAAAAACTGAGTATCAAGACATTTCGTAATGCTAAAAACTTCAAAAATTATATATTTTTCTGCTGTGAAACTTTAAAAATTAATGCATTCAAACTAAAAGCTGAAAATTTATCTTTTCTTTTTGAATATTCAAATTTTAGTTTAAAACTCAACTCCTTTATACAGAATTTGTTTTTGGTTTAACTGAACTATTTTTGATTGGAAATTAGAATCTTTTTTGTTTGAAGATTAATTTCTTTGATCAAAAATTGAACAATTATTATGAAAGTTTATCTTTTTTGGTGAAGAATTCTACTATTTGGTTGAAACTTTTTTTTTGTAGAAATTAAATCTCCTCAGTAAAAAATCAATTTGTTTGGTTGAAAGTTTAACTGTTTTGTTAAAAACTCATTTTTTAATAGAAAATTAATTTTTTTAACTGAGAATTTAATTGATCCATTTTTCGTTCCAACATTTTTTTTAGTTGAAAATTTAACTGTAAAATCATGTATTTTGTTGAAAATTCGTCTTTTTTTATAGAAAATTATTCTTCTAGGTTGAAAATTCATTGCGTTGATTAAAAATTGAACTCTTTTGTTGAAAACTTTTTTTTATTTGTTTAGAATGATTTGTTAAAAGAAATTAATATTTGATGGATGAATCTTCATATATTTTATTGAAAATTCGTCTTTATCGGTAGAAAATTCGTCTTTCGTAGTAGAAAATTTCTCTTCTTGGTTGAAAATAAACTTTTTTGTTGAAAATTTAAATTTTCGGATTTGATCTTCAACTGCTTCTTAGAAAATTTGTTTTTTGGCATGCAAATTCACCATTTGCACATTTTTTCCTTATTTACTGAAAAATGTTTTTCTTATTTCAAATTAGTTTTTTTGTTTAAAATTTCATCTGATATTATTCAACTATTTAAATATTCTATATATTGTTAAAAAAATATCTTTTTCATCTGAAAAATCTACTATTCTAAAATTCATCCATTTTGTTAAACATTTAATCGATAATTAATTTTTGAAACTTTGTTCAAAATATCTAATTTTCAAATTTCACATCACAATTTTTTTAATTCAATCAATTTAGGTTTTCTTTTCGATTATGATTAAAAATGTATGTATTTTGTTGAAAATTGGTCTCTTTCGATAAAAAATTAATCTTCCGGGTTAAAAATTTATTGCGTTGGTTGAAACTTGAACTATTTTGTTGCAAACTTTTTTTGTTCAAAACATTTTTAAACATCAATTGAATATTTTCGGTTTTTAAACTCAATCGTTTTGTAAAAAATTTGTCTTTTTGTCATGTAAATTCAACATTTTGCAAGAAATTTTTTTCTTTCTTGCCTGAAATTTTTTTAAATTTATAATTAATGTTTTTTGTTAAAAATATAATCTGTTATCGTTGAACTATTTAACTGTTCCATTCATTGTTGAAAAATTATCTTTTTTTATTCTAAAACTCTACTATTTGGTTGAAAGTTCGTCTGTCATGGTAAAAATTTATTCTGTAATTAATTTTTTAAACTCAGCTAAAAATATTTAATTTTTAAATTGTGCAACACATTTGTTAAAATTCAATCATTTTAAGTTTTCTTTCCTATTATTTTTTTCATTGTTTATTTCTTTTAGCAGTTCTAGTCGATTTATAGAATTTCTGAAAATAAAACAAGAATCCAACGACCAAATTTGGACGACCACTGAAAATGTTTCACAAAATTTGTCTTGTCGGCATGAAAATTCCACATTTTGAATGACATTCATTTATTTCTTCATTGACTGAAAAATATTACTGAAAAAAATTGATTTAAAATTCTTTCTTGTTTAAAATATCCTCGATTATTTATTTCTTATAGCTGTTTTAGTTGAATTCAATCGAACAAACATTGGATGATTCAATCATTTTTCTTTGATTGATATTTTTTAAACGAATAATTGGTTGAATCATAGAAAAAAAACTATTGCTAAAGTTATAATATGGAATTGATATGAAACAATAAATTAACTTACATTGGCTTAATTTTGCTTAAATTTTAGCAAGCCCTTTGGATAGCCAGTTTCAGAAGATTGGACTGTCTGGTTGTATCGGAACATGGTTGCGTGTTTTGAATGATATACATGCATTTTTTCTTCAAATCTTCACTTGCTTGACAAATAGCCTTATATTTGTCTCTGAAGTGAGGATCAGTTTTTTTTACTTTGATCTGCCTTTTTGTTTCATCCGTGATATCCTGGATAACTTTCAAATATTGCTCACAATAAAAACCAATTTCCGTCCACGCTGTTTGGAAGTCAACATTACATGTGTTCATATCAGCAGGCGTCAAACCAAAACAAGATGACAGTAGATCTTCAACATCTTTTTGGGTTAGCTTCGCCAATTTTGACGATTTTGACAAACCTTTTAAATTTTTAAAATATATTTCATTGTATAATGGTAGAAACGTTTTGTCCTAAAAAAATCATGTTCATAAGATCTCGCATACATTTTTTTCAGTTTTTTTATCTATTAATAAAAATTACAAATTTTTCACAGCATCAATTTTGTAAAAAAAAAATTCAAATACGTAGTTTTGTTTCCTGATACAATTTATTTATAAAATTATCGAACCAATATTGCTGAGAGAGAAAATCGTAATTGTAAACAATTTTCCAACATGGAGAAATAATGATGCTCTTATTATTTTTCTGGGACGACTGAAAAATCCCGAAAATTAAATTGCCGGAAATTATAAAATTGCAGGAATCTAAAAATCCTGAATTGAAAAATTCCCGACTGTTCATAATATTGCCGATTCTGAAATTTCCTGAATAATAACATTCTCGACAAACAATTGCCGAATTATAAAATATCTAAACTAGAAAATTCATGATTAAAAAAAAATTATATCAGACAGGGTTCTACACTTGAGACGCAAAATCTTTTGAGGACAAAATATGTTGTTTCTTAGAGAAAATTAAGTGATACCAATTTTCCGATTTACAAAAAAAAAAAATTGAAGAAGTTATGCATATTTGAAGAAAAAAAAATGAAAAAGATTTTATTTAAAATACCACCTGTTTTATTCTTCGGTATATTTTTGAAAAGTTTCTACTAAAGAAAAAAAGTCATCTTATCAGCATAATGGGAGCTAAATCATTTTTAAGGCCGGGAGAATTGTTTTCCAAAAATTTAATTTTTGCATTTTTCTGACTCAAAGTGGATTTGGTACAATAATCAAATATTTTTTGCAAAGATCAAAATTTGTTTAATTTTCAAAGTCTTTTTCTAATTATTGTTTGAATTTTAAATAACAATGATTGAAAATCCTGTGAAATTCGTTTGGGAAATCTTATTAGGTTCGGAGAAAATTGAGAGAAAAGTTTTTTCTTCGCTGGATGTGCACATTTTTAAAATTCATTTTTCCATATAATTTTGATACAATTATTGTTATTTTAAATCCAAACAATAGTTTCAAAAACTTCAAACATCATCATATTTCTTTCTTCAACAATATTATTCGAATATTATATTTTTAATGAATAAATATTACTGATTAAAGACAATTTTTTAATTGCTTGAATTAATAAATGTTTAAATTCGTTAATATTATGAACTGTCGGGAATTTCATTATTCGGGAACTTTCTAATTCGGCAATGATTTCTGTGAAAATACAAAATGACTCAGGTTTTATTTTAAAAGATTAATCTCCAGTTTTTAAGAATTCAGAATTAGTCAAATAGGAAAAACCGAGTTAAACTGAATAATTCCCAAAGATATTAAGAAGTGTCAGAAGTTTTGAAAAGATTCGAAAATAATTTTTAACTTGAAAACATTTCAAAAAATTTTGAAAGAATTATAGATTTTTAAAGATTGAGAAATGAAATTTTTAAGCTTTCTGAGGATTTTGAATAGTTTCAAAATGAGAACAAATTTTCCTGGGAAAATTTTAAATAATTATTTCTATTGAAAAATTAATTTTTTGAGGAAATTCGAAAAGTGTTATGCAAATTTCGAAAAAAAAAACACGGAAGATTTTGAGGGTATTTTTTAAATTGAGAAATATTTGTAAATAATTTAGAAAAAATGATTCAGGTTTCATTTCAAAACATTTATTTTAATTTTTATTTTTTCGAAACATATCGAAAAAGAATATGGAAGACTTCAAGACAATTTTTTTAATTTTGTAAGATTTTAAAAATTCTTAGGAAAACTGATTTATTTTAAAAGACATTTGGAAGCTTCTGAAGTTTTGAAGAGATTCTCAACTAATTTTTAACTTGAAAAGATTTCAGAAAATTTAAAAATAAATTTGAATTTTGGCAGATTCAGATGTAAAATGGTAAAGCTTTTGAACTACCTAGAATAGTTACATGGTAATTAATAAATTTTCTTAAGTTTTCTGGTAAAAGTTAAAGAAGGAACTATTTGCTTGAAGTTTTTTTTTTCTTTCATTAAAATTATATTTTTCAACCGAAAATTCACCTATTCTAGTTTTGGAAGGAAATTGATCATTTTATTTGAAAATTTGTCTCTTTGGGTTTAAAATTAATCTGTTTTGGTTGAAGGTTCAACTATTTGATAGAAAATTCGGCTTTTTGGTTGAATTGATCTGTTTTTGATTCGAAAAGGAATTTTTGTGTGGAAATAACAATTATTACATTTCTTGTTCAAAATTATTTTCTCTTTGTTTCAAAATGGTTGACTGTTCAACTACTTTGTTGAAAACAGATTTTTATGCTTGGAAATTAATCATTTCAGTTGAAAATTCATTTCCTTAGCTGAATATTCGACTAGTTTGTTGAAAATTCTTTGGTTGAAAATTAATATTTTTGGTTAAAACTTTATCTTTTTGTTCAAAATTCAACCAGTGTGTTAAAAATTATTATTTGTGGTTAAAAATGGAACTATTATGTTGAAAACTATTTTTTTTCTGTGAAAATTAACTTTTTCAACTAAAAATTTAACTATTTCAGTTTTAGTAAAAAGTTGATGTTGCTGAGTTGAAAATTTAACTTTTTCCATTTTGATTCAAAATTCATTGTTTTCAGTCGAAAAAGCAACGACTTGTTTGAATGTTCAACTATTTTGTTAACAATCAATCTTTTTGGTTAAGGATTATTTTCTTATTTAATCTTTTATTCTCTTAGTTGTAAATTCAACTATTTTGTTAAAAATTCCTTTCGCTTTTGCTTGAAAATTAATCTCTTCATTTTATTTCTGAATTAAATTAACTTTTTCAACTAAAAATTTAACTTTTCCAGCGTTGGTAGAATGTTGATCTTTTTGGTTGTAAATTCTACTTTTTGGTAAGAAAATTCTTCTTTTTTGGTGCTAAATTCTACTAGTTGTTAAAAATAATTATTTTCGGTTCAAAATGTAACTATTTTGTGTTACAACTAGTTTTTTTTGTTGAAAATTAACTTTTTAACTGAAAAGTGAACTTTTCTAGTGTTGGCAGAAAGCTGATATTCTTGGTTGTAAATTCGTATTTTTGGTGAGAAAAGTCATCTTTTTTTGTCCCTAATTCTACTGGTTGTTAAGAATAGTTATTTTTGGTTAAAATGTAACTATTTTCCTAAAAAGTAGTTTTTTTTTGTTGTTGAAAATTAACTTTATTAACTGAAAATTTAACTATTCCAGTCTCGGTGAAAAGTTTCTCTTTTTCAGTTGAAAATGTAACTAATCCAAACTTTCTTCCAAAATTTCCAAAATCCAAAATTTCTTATTCTCACTTAAAAAAATGCAACTACTTGTCTGAATGGTCATCTACTTTGTTAAAAGTGAATCTTTTTGGTTCAGGATTATAATTTTAGTTCAAATGTTATTTTCTTAGTAGAAAATTGAATTATTTTGTTCTTTTTTGTTCGAAAATTGAGCTTTTCAGTTAAGGTGCTTAAAATGAGTCGGTTCTTTGAATAATACAAAATACAGCTACAAGGATGAATTGTTTGATGTAATATTTTTACAATATAATCTAAAGGCTCGCACGTGTGCATGACTAGAGTCCTTTTTCCGGAAAATGGTCTTGTTGATTTTTGGTTTGTTTGTTAACTGAAAATATACTGAATTTTCTGCGCCTGGAAACAAGCAACGCGTCACTGGATTTGTACCCATGGTGAACCGAAAACAGGCGCTCACTATTTCAATTAATCAAAAAAACAACAACAAAAGGGCCATTTTTTGAAATAAAAACTCCAGTCATGCACATGTTTAAGCTTTGAGATTATATGGTGAAAATATTAAATCACACAATTCATTCTTGTAGCCGTATTTTGTGTTATTCTGAAAATCGACTCGCTCGAAGCACCTTTAAATTTTAAATACTGGGTTAAAACGTTATGTTTTAGGTTAAAAATGTAACTATTTACTGAATTAAAAGAAAATGAACATTTTTAACTAAAAATTTAACTATTCCAGTGTTGGTAGAAATTTGATATTTTTTAGACGAATTTCTATTTTTTATGTTAACATCGCAACTGCTGAATACAAGTTGATCGGTTTTGGTTGAGGATTTTACTATTTTCTTGAAAATGTCTTTTTTTTTGGTTGAAAATTAATTTTTTCAATTGAAAATTTAACTATCCGATATATACACTAGCGCCAGTAAATATGTATAATATTGTAAAATTAATTGCATAAAAAAACGTAAAAATTTGTCAGTGTAATTTAATTTTTCACGTATACTCACCGATCGAAAGTACCAACAAAGCAAAGATTAATAACTTCATCCTAGACGTTCATACAAATTTACCATAAAAATTCTTTCTTTCTGTACTGATGTCGTAATGCTGATGATGAGCAATTTATAGACCGAGATTTTTGAAACAGTTACCTTCAAAACGAGGAAAACCTGATTCTAATTAAGCTCTTCTCCTCTATTCAATGTGTATTTGTCTTGAGTGGAAAGAAGGTTTATGGAAAATATTTGTTCTTCTAAAAGTGTTATTGCGTGTTGAAAGACGCACTAATAATGCGCAAATAAGGAACTGGCTAAAACTAAAGAGATGATGTATTTGATCTCATTATTCTGAACCAAAAAAAAAATTGTATCTTCAAATATAATAAAATACCTTCTAATTTACTCTCTAAATCAAAATTTGGGAAATTTCCCTAATTTTGTTGCAATTCTACTTATTCAAATTAGCCAGTAAAGATTAGTAGAAAATTGTGCCGATGGTCAATTCGGGCAGATGACAATTCCGCCCTGGGATTCCCCCACTACGTGGATTCCCTCACTACCTGGATTCCCCCACTACGTGGCTTCCCGCACTACGTGGCTTCCCGCACTACGTGGCTTCCCCCACTACGTGGCTTCCCCTCACTCAGCCGAACTGCTGCCACCGAGCCTGGTCAGCGGGAGTCCTTTGTACCTAATGAGGAGAATATAACATTTTTTCAAATTTGCACTTGTTAATTGATAAATATCATATTCAAAATCTGCTAATTAAAACGATTCCATAGACATGTTATTCGAATTAAAAAATTCAGAATTAGAGAAGAAATGTTCAAGTTATGTGAAATTTTAGGAACAAATTTTTCAGTATTTTTATCAAATCCACTGCAGTAGCTTCAATTTATTGGTTTGCTGAAATTTGGCCACATTTGGGAACTTATTAACGAACATCATAAATTTAGCTTATTTCTCAAACAGTGGCAGTTCTCAAAATTATCCTTAAATAATTTTGCTCTCTCTCATTTTTCTTACTGCTTAACCAACTTGTTTATAAAAGTTGATTAAAAATACTATTTTAACGCACAAAAGCAGAATATAAAGGATTTTCGTAAAGTCAATCTCAAAAGTGTCGTCTTTAAAATCTAACTTTAGAAATTTCGAACATTACCAAAACACTAAATTGTATTTGCCAGAGTGTCGAAAAAAATGTTGAAACTGTATTCGGCCGATTTTCAAAATAATTATTCTTCATCTCAAAAATTTTCAAACCTTATTTTCAAACCTAAGAAAAAGGAATTTTCAAAAAAGTAGTTGAATTTTTAACCAAGAATGATTTTGCAGTCATTAAAAAAAAAATCTCAGCGAAAATGTTAAATTCTCAATCAAAAAAGACGAATTTCTGGCAAAACAGTTTAGTTTTCAAACCAAAGATATGAATTTTGAACAAAAAGATGTAATTTTCAACACGAAAATAAGAATTTTCCTCCAAAAATAATTGAATTTTCAACTGAAAAAGATCAATTATCAAGCAAAAATTGAATAGTTATATTTGCAGTTGAGAATTTATTTTTGACTAAATAAAACGAATTTTCAACAGGGCGGTGAAAATTCCGAACAAAGAAATGAATTTTTTACAACAATAATAAGTCTTAAACCACAAAAATGTGTTTTTAACTAATAACAAAATTTTAAACAAACAGTTCAATTTTCAGCCGAAAAGATTAATTTTCTACCCTCAAAAGAATAATTTGTAACAAAATACATAAATTATCACAAATCTATTTAAAATTAAGGAATTTTCAAACCAAAGAAATGCATTTTCAACCAAACATGGATAGTTGAATTTATGGTAAAAAATAATTAATTTTCAAAAAAAAAGTGATTTACATTAAAAACTGGAAAAAATGTTTAGTGAATTATTAATTTAGAAAGAATTCGAGTAAGTTTAGGATATATTTAGAAGTTCTGAGATTATCTAAATTTGATTTAAAACTGGAAAAAATTCCGAGAAATAAAAAACTAAATTTAGGTTTTCGAAGATTCCGGAATAAAATGTTGAAGCTTTTTAAGGTTCTTTGACGAAATAGAATAATTTCATGACTTTGCTGGAATAATTTACAATGATGTTTTATTTTTGAAAATTGATTTTAAGAGAATATTTAAAAAGATTGAAATTTTTTTTTTATAATTAACACTAATTGAACAATTAATAATTTGGAAAAGAATCGAGTAAGGTTGAATCGCGGTTTTTTCCGAATTTCTCAACTTATTTTCAGCTTTTCTTGGGTCTACTAACTAACTACTTAGGTCAAAGTTCAAGTACTTAGTTCAAAAAAATTTATTTTGAAGGTTCATCTCTTTAGTAGAAAAGTAACCTTTTTGGTTGAAATGTCCTTTTTTGGTTAAAACTACAACTTTTGTATTCAAAATCAAATTTTCGGTTGAAGATTAATATTTTCTGGTTGAAAATGCAACTGTTTTACAAAAAAAATGTCTTTTGGTATCAAAATTGAACAATTTAGATGACGTTTTTTTCATTTTCCTCTGAAAAATCTTTATGTATTGGAAATTAGTCAATTTGCTTGGAAAATTTTACTTCTGGTTCAAAAGTTGCACTCCTTTGTTGAAAATTATTATTTTGTTGTTGTTAAAGATTCATCATTTTAATTGAAAATTTATCTGGTTGATTGAAAATTAAATTATTTCATTAAATTTGGTCTTTTTGGCTAGAAAATTATTATTCGCTTCTGGAAAGTTTGACTTTTTTGTAGAAAATTCGTCTTCCGGGTTAAAAAAAGTGTATTTTTTTGGTTAGAAGTCGACCCACTTTGTTAAAAATTCATTTTCTTGGTTGCAGATACATTTTTTTACTTTCAAATATTTCTGTTTGGAAATTAAACTATAATGTTAAATTTTTTTTGTACTAAAAATAAAAATTTGTTCTTGAAGATTGAATATCAGGCTGAAAATTCGACTATTCGATTAAAAATTGAGTTTTGTAGTAGAAAATTCCAGTATTCTGTTAAAAAGTCAACTATTTTTTCGAAAATTCAAATATTTTGTTAAAAACTCATTCTTTTTTATAGATAGTTCAATGATTTTTTTAAACATTCGTCTATTCGTTTTAAAGTTTGATCATTTTTTAGAATGATGTTCTTTGTAGGTCGAAAATGTACAATTTGGTTGAAAATTCTACTATTTTGTTCAAAATTTAATTATTTCATGAAACATTCAAATTAAATTGGTTAAAAATTCAATAAATCAGTCATAATTCAACCAATTCTAATAAAAAAATCTTATTACAGATGGAATCAAACTCGATTTGATTATATCAACAGAAAAAAATTATTGAATTCAAAAAATGTAATTAAATTGTGGTGACAGTTGACACTGAAAAATATATTTTTTTTGTCCTGGAAACCCTGGAAATAGTAAATAGTAAATAGAAAATGTAACTATTCAAGTCAATATAAAAAATTTCTCACTTTTAGTTGAAAACTCAAATATTTGGTTGAAAACTCAATTGTTTTGTAGAAAATTCACATTTTTTGGTTGAACTCAATTCTTTAAAAATATTTTTAGATTGGAGATTCATCTCTCCAGTTGAAAGTGTAAGCATTTGGTTGAAAAATTTTTTTCCATCGAAAATTAATTTTTTTAACTAAAAATTTTATTGTTCTGTTTTTTTTCTCCAAATTTATCCTTTTGAGTTGACAACTCAACTAATATTTGAAGATTCATGTATTCCGTTGAAAATTTATTTCAATGGTTATAAATTTAACAATTTTTTGAAAATTCATTCTTTCAGTTTTGAAATTCAATTTATAAGAGAACTTGAGAATTTTTCTTGATTTAAAATTCGTCTTTTGGGCTTGAAATTTTATCTGTCATCGTTTAACTATTTGAATATTCAATTTTTCAAGTTATCTTTTTTGTACATCACAGTTTTTTTAAATTCAATATGAATAAAATTCCCGACAGAAAATTGCTGAATCATAAAATATCCAAACTAAAAAATTCCCGAATTTAAACAATTGGAAAAAATTTCAATCAATATTATTCATTTACTAAAAATACAACAGTCAAATATTTTTTGAAAGAAAAAATTTTTTCATTGCTCAAAGTTTCTAAAATTATTCTTTGAATTTAGAATAACAGCTATTGCAAAAAAATATATTTCTGAATAAAAAATTTTGTTTTGAAAATGTGCATGATATTTTTTTAATACAAAAAACGCTCTTGAAAACATATGTTATATTTCATATTATATTATTGTATTGTAAAATTATAAAATGATAAACTGCTGTTGGTAATAATTTTTTATTTCCTGCTACGTGGTTCGGTTAAAATAATAATAATAATGAATAATAAA
>CAKNXH010000126.1:0-57621 GCA_932178445.1 Andricus quercusramuli
AAAGCTGGGAAGTTAAATTTTCTTTGAAAACAGTTGCCCATTGAACCCAAAAATATTAATTCTCAATAAGAAAGTTAGTTTTCAGTCAAAGAATATGAATTTTTCACAAGAAATGAAATCGATGATTTTTTCGTTTGAAAAATTAATTTTTAACACAAACAAAATAAATGTTTAACCAGCTGAATCCAACCAGGAAATACGAATTTTTAACAAAATACTAAAATTTTTAATCAAAAATACTCTATTTTAGATTCCAGATTCTATTTTTCGCCAAGAAGATTAATCTTCCACCGAAAAAGATGAATTTTCAACACAATACATCAATTTGAAGCCGAATTGCGGAATTCTGAAGCCAAAACGACTAATTATTATCTACAAAACAGTTGAATTTTCAACAGAATAATATGATTTTTCAATGAAGAAATAAATTTTCCATGAAGACGGATTTTATAAAAAAAAAAAAAACAGTTGAGTTTTAGAACCGAAAATATGACTTTTCAACAAATAAGTTAATTGACAACCAAATAGTTGAATTATCAACTGAAATTATGAACTCTCAACGAAAAATGCAATAGTTGATGTTTCAACAAAAAAATATTTTAATTTAAGAACAAAAACAAAATCAATTTTTTATTTTGTTGAAAATTCAAGTGTTTTTTTACAGAATTTGCCTGTTTTTCTTGAAAATTCAACAATTTGTTTGAATTTTTTTTTCTCTCTTGGCTGAAAATTTTGTGCTGAACTCCTTTGATGGAAATTCGTCTTTTCAAATCTCAAAATCATTGTAATATATTTTTTCTGCAGAGACCTGATTTTTGGCACGATTACCTTAATAATATAAATTTCCGACCAAAAATGAAATAGTTACATTCTCAGTTGAAAAATTTCAGTCTCATCTTAAAAAAATAATATTCAACAAAATAGTTCAACCTTCATATAAAGAAATGAATTTTCAACATCCAACCAAATATTTCGATTTTCACTCGGAAAGGTAAATTTTCAACCAACTAGTTGAATGTTTAACTAAAAAAAAAAAAAACAATTGTCAGCAAAAAATTGAATAGTTGAGTTTTCAGTTATAAAAATTATTTGCAAACCAAGAGTGAAACGAATTTTGAACGAAATTGGTAGATTTTGAACTAAAGAGACGAATCTTAAACAAAAAAAGTGAATTAAAAAAAAAATATTAAAACTTTCAACCAAATAATTGAATTTTTGACCAAGGAAGATGATTCTTTAAAAAAATAGTTGCATTTTCAACAGAATGATTACAAAAATATATCAAAGAATCTGTATTATCATCAGAGAATAACAGGAAGTTTTAACGTCTTTTCAGACTAGATGGAGCTATGAATTTAAAATTATTTTTAATTAATTTTCTTCTGAAAAATATCTTCTTTCGCTCCGCTGCGAATCGAGCCACAGAACTCCCGATTGCCGGTAGGTTTCCCATTAAGTTACTAGAAAGATCAAGAGAAGAAACTTTTTTCTGAAAATAAACGCAATATTTTGCCAGGTGGTAGTAGGCGGAGCAGAAGTAGATCTTTTTTCAGAAAAAAATTAATTAAAAATAATTTTTAATTCATAGCTCCATCTAGGCTGAAAAGGCATTAAACCTGCTATTCTCTGATGATAATACAGATGCCTTGAAAAATTTGACTTGTACCACCTGGCAAAAAATGCGTGTATTTTCTGAAAAAAAGTTTCTTCTCTCGATCTCTCTGAAAGCTTGATGGGAAAGCATCCAGCCGGCAATCGGAAGTTTTGTGGTTCGAGTCCCAGCGGAGCGGAAGAAGATCTTTCCTCAGAAAAAAATTATTCACAAAAATATAGTAGTGGACTTTTGAAACAAAAAAATTTAACTTTCAACCAAAAACAATGGGATTTTCTTATTGGGTTCTATTCATTCATTTATTATTTAACAGAAAAAACGAGAAAAAAGGGTAAAGAGGGAAATTTCTTAAAAATATTGGATAAGAAATTCTTTTTTGTGACCCCCTTCTCCTCTCAAATTGGTAAAATAGTTTATGGACGGCTCCTCACTTATAAAGAATCGATTCTCAAGACCAATAATAAAAAAAAATGTTTGCAAGTATAAAATCAAAGCCTGAGACAATATGTGTGAAGAAACTCTAGCAGAAAAGAAAATCATTCTTTAATTTTTTTTAAATTTCTGATTGTACGTGGTGTACGGAAATTAAATTAAACCGGGCTGCAGCAAGGGACCGCGTTATTTTAAATGTATTTTGCAAAATTCGACATTAACATTTCATATTGCATTTTATATGTAAATTCTCGAACATATTTCAAAGGGTTGAATAAGAAGCAGAAGACACTTCGTAATACTCGAATTTTAAATACAAGAGCAGCAAAATAAATTTGACTCACGCATCATGCATCTCTTCGAGGTTCCCAGAAGAGAGAAAGATATTCGTGTTACGCGGGTTTTATCGCGATGAAGACCGCGAAAAATGTATTATAATTTAATCAATTACAAACAGATGTACTCTTATCAACGAAAACATATTACTTGCTAGGAGTCATTAAATACTCGCTGTGGGTTTATCTCACTTCACGTGAAAGTCATCGAGAGTAAAACTGCACTTTACATACTACAGTTACTACTTACTAAACTTATCCTACATGCTTAAGATACATTATCGCCGTTTTAAGTAGAGTTAATACATGAAAAAAATACTCATCTTTAGTCTGCCAATTTCGAGTATAATAAAAAAAAACAAAGAAAAATTCCATGGAGATAATATAATAACAAAAATAAATAATGATGGATAAAAAAATAGAAGTTAATAATTTTATTTTACAAATGAAGCATCTGTAAACAAACTTTGAACTCTTTGCCCTATTTCTCTCATCTCCTTTTTTAAAGAGCTTCTATTTTTCCCTGTTTTCATGAAATTTCCCATTTTTCTCGTCTTCCTTTTGCTTTAATGGAAACTGAATGGTAGAGCGTTCACATATTACGTAACATTTTTAAGTTATGAATTTTCAGCACCATCAACTTTGCATTTCAAATGAATTAATTTTACTTCATCCTGCAATTTATTTCTAAATGCTTCTTAACACTATTAACAGAAGAAAAAATTTAAACTGTAAATCATTGATTAATAATGGGAGATAATTCTGTGCTTAACATTTCGCTACCACGCTATAATTTGTGAACTTTCTTACATTTTCAAAGAGATAAGAAAAATTAAATTAAGAGCAAAAAAATGTTTTGAAAAACTTGAACGGAAATTAGAAGGTTTTTAATAATAATTACACAGTCACACAAAAAAATCTTTTCCCAGGTCTGGAGGTGAGACCATGTTTGCTATATGTTTTTTTGGGTCGCTGAATCCGAATTCGAGATCCAAAAAATCCCAGCATGTCAGGTTTTCGAAGTAACCTTCAAAATACCTCGTAATCTGAACTATTTAATGCTTCAACGTTTTGACTTTAGCCGTATATTAAACAAATATTAGTTCAATCCATAAACCCTATTTACTCAATTAAACAAAGGTATATAGGACGGTCGGCATCAGCGCTACCCGATGTACACCGCACCGCGAGGAGGTACCCTGGATGCAGACACACGTAAGTCTGATAAATAAATTTCACGAGTTTCTTCGAAAATCGAATTCCTGACGTGCAGGACTTTTTTAGTCTACGTATTCGGATTCAGCGACCCCAAAAACATATAGTAAACATGGTCTGACCCCCGGACTCGGGAAAAAAGTTTTATGAGGTTTTTTGAGGTTATGTCGAAACCCTGACCTGCTAGGATTTTTCGGAACCTTAAATTCAGCTCTAACGGCCCCAAAAACATATAGTAAATATGGTCTGACCTCCAGACCCGGAAGAAGATTTTTTATACATTTGTTTGAGGTTATGGCAGAACCCTGGCGTGCTGGGGTTTTTGGACCTCGGATTTGGATTCAGCGACCCTGAAAACATATAGTAATCATGGTCTGACCTCCAGAACCAGAAAAAGATTTCTCATCAGGTTTGTTGAGGTTACGTCAAAACTCTGACGTGCTGGGGTTTTTGGACCTGGGATTCGGATTTAGTGACCCCAAAAACATATAGTAAACATGGTCTGACCTCCGGACATGGAAAAAGATTTTTTATGAGCTTTTTTGAGATTACGCCAGAACCCTGACGAGCTGGGGTTTTTGACCTTGGATTCGGATTGAGCGACCCCTAAAACATATAGTAAACATGGCCTGACCTCCGGACATGGAAAATATTTTTTATGAGGTTTTTTGAGGTTATGTCAGAACCCTGACGTGCTTGGGGTTTTTGGACCTCGTATTCGGATTCAGCGACCCCAAAAACATATAGTAAACATAGTCTGACCTCCAGACCTGGAAAAAGATTTTTTTGTGTGGCTGTGTTGTGAAAGATTTGAGGAGATTCAATTTTATTCAAGATTTCTGATCACATTTCAAATGGTTTAGGTTTCATTTGAAAAAAATAATTTTAAGTTTTGAAGATTTCAAAATGTGTGGAAACAGAATATGGAAGACTTTGAAGCAATTTTGTTCATTTTTCAGGATTTGAAAAAGTTTTGGGTAAACTGAATTTTGCAGGGTTTCAAGAGAATGAAAAACATGTTCTTAAGATTCATGGGAAGATTTTAAATTATTTTTTTGTAATTAATTTTAAGAGGAATTTGAAAAAGACTGCACAAAATTTTCAATTATTTCCTAACATTTTCAAAAAGAGTGTACAAGATCTTAAAGCAAAATTTTGCAATTTTGCAATATTACATAATTTTAGAAAAAAATTAAGCAAGTTTGGGAGATATTCAGAAGTTTTTACGCGAGTTAAAAATAATTAAAACTTGTAGAGATTTTTAGAGAATTTTGTAAGGGTTCACGAAAATGAAAAAAAATTTCAGGTTTCTAGGAAAAATTTAAATGATTTTTCATTTCGAAAAATTAACTTTAAGAGAATGTTTAAAAAGATTTCGAAAGATTCCTAAAATTGTTAAAAGAAGAATCTGAAATTTTTCAAAGCAATTTTTTTAATTTCGCAGAAGTTTTGGAAAATGCACGAAAAATTTGTATAATTTTTAAAGATTAGAAGGTTTGCAAGATCTGAAAAAAACTTCAAACAAAATTTCTTAAGATTCGTGTGAAAATTTTAAATGATTTTATCGTCTGAAAAATTAACTCTGAGAGAAAATTAAAAAAGGTTTTCAACATTTCAAACGATTTCCTAAAATTTCGAAAAAGAGTGTAGAAGAATTCAAAGCAAATTGTTTCAATTTGGTAAGATTAAAAAATATTTTAAAAAACGCACAAGTTCAAGAAATATTCAGAAGAATTGAAGAGATTCCAAAATTCGAGTCAGTTAAAAATATTTTTAGGAATTTAAAAAGTTTTAAATAGTTTTAAAATATTTGAAAACTTGGAAACATTTCCTAAAATTCATCAAATATTTCTTGATTTGTCCCAAACTTCTAAAAGTCCTAAACACCTTTTAAAAAGACTGGAATTGTTCCTATTATTTTGTGAAATCCTATAAGATGAAAAAATGTCTAAAATCTTCTAGATACTTCTTTGATACATCTGAAATATTTAGAAATCGTTTTTAATTCTCTTAAGAATCTTATGAAAATTATATTCGTATAGATTTGAATCTTTTTGATTTAAAAATTCAATTCTTGGTTGAAAATTCACCTTTTTGGATTGAAAATTCTATTATTTTCGCAAAAAATTCTACAAGTTGATTGAAAATTAACTTTTTGATATGGGAAATTCAAGAATTGAGTTGGATTTTAATGCTCTTTCGACTGAAGAATCTTTTCTGTTTGAAAATTCTACTCTTTTGTTGTAAATTTTTCTTTTTGGTTCAGAAATCCATCTCTTTTGGTAGGATTTTTTTCTATTTTGATTAAAAATGCAACTGCTTAATCAAGAATTATTCTGTTTTGATTGAGATTAAACTATTTTTTTTTAAATTTGTCTTCTTCGGTTGAAATATCCACTAGTAAATTAACTTTTTTGATTGAAAACTCAACTAATTGGTTAAAAGCTGAAATTCTCTGGTAGAAATTAATTGTTTCTATATTCAGAACTTGAGTTGAAAATTCAACTATTTTGTTATAAATTTAATTATTTTGTTAGAAATTTAATTATACGATTAAAAATTTAATAATTTCATTTTTCTTTCCTCTTTTTTATTTTTGTCCAAAGAAACAAATTTTTTTATTTTGTTTTTTTTAGGAATTGCAATAGAAGCATTTTGTGGTGTTTGTCCAAATTTAATCGTTGAATTCTTGTTGTTTTTTCGAGAATTCTATATATTTAATAATTTAGTTGAAAATTCTAATGATTTCGTGGAAGTTTTTTTTTAATACAAAATTCGTTCTTTTGGATATAAAATTCATCTTTCTTCAAAAAAATGAGTCTTTTTCGTTTGCAAATGAAATTGTTTCTAGTTGAATTTCAATTTTTTACAAATATAAGAGTTAGGCGAAAAATTCAGCTACTTGGTGAAAAATTCAATTATTTTATTCAAAAATTGTTCTTTTTTCTTGTAAGTTCAACTATTAGGTTTTAGACGCAACTGCTCGAAATATAATTAATTTTTGTTGTAGTTGAAAATTCAACTACTTGTTTGAAAATTCATCTTCATAGTTCAAAAATTCTACTCTGTTGGTACAAATTAAAATTTTTTGTTGAAAATTCAATTATTTTGTTGAAAATTCAACTTTTTTTTTAATCGTCTCTTTTGTTCAAAAGTTCAACTGTTTGGTTAAAAATTAACTTTTTGCTATGGAGAATTCAAAATCTTGTATGCATTTTTTGCTCCCTTTGCTAAAGAATCTTTTCTGCTTGGAAATTAAACTTGTTTGTTATAAATTCGTCTTTTTAGTTTGAAAATTCATCTTTTTTGGAAGAGTATTCATATTTTTTGGTTAAAAATGCACATTTTTGATCAAAGAGTATTCTGTTTTGGTTAAGATTCAACTATTTTGTTGAAAATTTTTTGTTGTTGAATTTAACTGTTTTTTAATTGAAAATAAGTTCTTTTCTGTCTGAAATATCAACTATTTCTTTCTTCGAGAATTAATCTTTTTCTTTCAATTTTTTATATTGATCATTTTAGTTAAAAATTCAACTATTTTGTTGGAAATTTAATTAGTTCGTTAAAAATTCACTCATCTTGATGAAAATTTAATCATTTCGTTGAATACTCAACTGTTTTCTTGAAATTTTCTTTGCGATATAAAATTTAACCTTTTGGATTTTCAATTCATCTGTCTTCTGAAAAATTCGTATTTTTTTCAAATTGCAATTATTTTGGGTTATAGTTGAGTTATTTTATGTACAAAATTTGAGTGTTATGTGGAGGAAAATTCAATTACTTGTATAAAAATTTAACTATTTTGTTGCAAAATCGTCTCTTTTGCTCGAAACTTGAAATTAAAATCTTCTGTGGAAAATTTAATAATTTTCTTAAAAAATCATCTATTTTCTTGAACATTCGTCTCGTTAATTTAAAAGTTCAACGATTTGGTTGCAAAATCATATTGTTTCGTTCAAAATTCATCTTCTTGGGTTTAAAATTCGACGGTTTTTTAAAAGATTTGACATTTTATTTTAAAAACTCTTTCATTGAAAATTATTTTTTTTTTGAAAATTCAACAATTGTGATGCTTTTTGGGGTGTGAAGTCTGTTAAAATAGTATTTTAGTGTGTTTTGTATTTTACTTGAGGTTTTTACCAAATTTAAGAGAAAGTTTGGGCCTTAAAAGTGGGTTGGGTTTCGAAAAAGAGAAGTTGTTAAAAAGTATCAAAAATAGCGTGACGCAGATTTTGAGCTGCCTTTTAGAGAGATGTAAATAGAAAAGGCTAAAGAGTAAAGGAGGAAATAAAATTTTGATTCTGAATATTTTTCTTGCTTATTTAGCAAACATTATTTATGATAAAATGGAATTCTTTTCAATCTTAATTTAAACATTTTAAAATAAAGACACTAAACTTCTGATTCTTCTCAATCTGCAGGGTTTGCTTATGAATAATTTAACATTCCTTTATATTGAGTTTACATAGTTTTACCTCAATCCTGTTGCAATGTCTTTCTTTTTATTGAAAATTTGTAAAAAAATAATGTATTGAATTTTTAACAATTTTTAGAAATATTTTTTAATATTTTGGATTGTTTTCTTTTCCTGATTGGAAAATTTAATAGAAATTAGGGAAGATAAGGAAAAGAGATCACAAAAGTATTAGTCAATGATTTTTTTTTAGATTAACAATCAATTTTTTTCATTAGAAAACTATTTCAGATTGTGCAACAAGCCTCATTTGCAAGAATAAGACATATGTACGAGTTCAGCTATAATTGCCGCACAGCAACTGACTTTGCCAATGCATGCTGGAAAACCTTCGCTGCCTAATCCAATTAAGTAGCTAAATCAGATGACCGATACGAACGGTTAATTAATGGCACATTCTTACGATTGTCAATATAGTATTGAATAAGTTCATTAAGAGTTTATCCCTGGTGGATAACATTTTTACAACAAAGTACAACATTCCTACGATTGTCATTTCTTGTTAAAACCTGTACTTTTTTGTAAAAAAATAAAGAATTTAACAAACCAATACAGTTACATACAAATAGCTAATTTTTTCATGTATTATCTTATGGAATAGTAATAAAATTACGAATAAAGTATAAGCTTCTACGCTTAAAAAATTTGTATAGATTTTTAGTAATTTTTTTTTACTTTATTTTAAAAATCTACAAGGTATTATAGAAAACTACAGGATTATAAATTTTTTCAATTTTGGTGTTTGACGTCATGAAAACTCTTTTAATTTTACATACATTTTTGTAGAAAATTAAAAATCTTCACAAAAAAATACATGATCTCACAATTGTTAATTAATATTGTTTCAATATAAAATATTCCATTCTTAACCTATTTAATTTGAAATTTTTTCATCACGGAAGACATTTTTTTGAATAATTAGCAGTAGTTTACTTTTTATCTAAAATAAGCAATTATAAATCAAATATTAAAAACTGAGCAATTTTAAACTGACTTATTTGAAAAAGAAAGCATTGACTCATTAATATTTCAGAGTATTAAATTTAAACTTTCATCTTTGAAATTTTAATTTTTCCATTCAACAAATCTTTTGTTATCTAAGTAAAATTATTATATTTTTATACATAAATAACAATGGAACAATTATCAATTTGAAAGAACTTTGAGTTACTTTAAGAGATATTTACAAGTTTTCAGAAGATCCAAACTCAATTTAAAACTGGAAAAGATTTCGCCAAATGAATAACTAACTTCAGATTTTGAAAGATTAGACACAAAACTTTGTAGCTTTTTAAGAATCTTTAAAGGTTCGGAGAAAATAAAAAAAAACAAGTTTGCTGGGAAAATTAAAAATGATTTTTTATTCTAAAAAATTAATTCCAAGCGAATATTTAGAAAGATATTAAATAAAATTGTGATTAATGAATGACATCTGAACAATTATTGATTTGGAAAATATTAGAGTAATTTTGGAATATATTTAGACGTTTAGAAAAGATTCCAAAATAATTTTAACCCTGAAAAGATTCCAAAACATTTAAAACACAATGAAGATTCTTGAAGATGACGGACACAAAATTTAAAAGCTTTTTGAGCACTTTTAAATGTTTTGTATAAATAACATTTTTTTACAAAAATTCATAGAAAAACTAAAATTAATTTTTTTCTAATTCATTTTTAAATCTGGTTGATTCTAAGGTAATTTTTTTTTCTTTCGCAGGACTTTAAAGAAATTGTTGGAAAAGTTCGAGTTCTGAAATAACAACATTATTATTAGGTTCCTGGAAAATTTTCAGATGATTTTTTTAAACAAATTTCTAAGAGAATACTCAAAAAGATTGAGAAACAAATTTTGGTGTATGAATTAATGTTTCTAGCTTGAAATCGCGCAAAATGAGACAATTATTGAGATTTTGAATTAACATTTTTTAATTTCCAATTTATAAAGTATTAAATTCAAAAGTATTTTACATTGAGTGTTTTAATTTGCGGTTTGGATTTTATAACTTCAAATAAAGAAGTTTTTATCTTCAAGAGTTTGAATCTTTTAATTTCAATGACTGTGAACAATTTCTTCTCAATTGTTCAATTTTTATTTGCAGTCAAAAAGTTGTTCTTTTTCAACCTAGAATATCCAATCGATTGCTACATATTTGAAGAAAAAAACTAGTTTTAGTTGCCTGTACTTATTTGTAAAAATTTTTGCACAAGGGATGATAGCATTTAATTTATAATACATATTATAGTTATAAATTTTTCTTTCTATTCAAGATTCAAATGATAATGGTCTTTCTAATTAACATTTAAATCCAGTTTTTCATTAATTTTCTTCTGAATCGCTTGACGGAATTCGTACTTGATGGAGTACTGGAGAGAGGAAATAAATTTTCCCAGTGAATGTTTTCGACGAAAAAAGTAAGGAACATTGCTTTTAAGACTAGAGATAAGAATATGTAGAAATTAATTAAAACTTATCGAATTTTTCTATCTACGAAAAGCGGCGCTCGCAGACGAGTAGCTGCAAGGGAATCGTGTAACAGATCAATTCAACCGATCGCACGTTTCAATCGGGCCGGTATGTTTGGTCTAATTATCCTCTTGTAAGAGAACCATAGCTCTGTGCAAGACTAACACAAAACCCATATGAATGTGAATGAGGACGAGTCGTGTGCGCCGCTCAAAGTTCATGTGAAAGGGGAACCAATGAGCCTGGCACAACAAAATGTATATATGTATATATATATATATATATACATATACATAAAATATATATATATATATATATAATATATATATATATATAATATATATATATATAATATATAATATATATGTATATATATGAAATATATATATAGGTACCAAATGATGGCATGAATGCCTTCAGGATTAAATCAAAACTTGACTTATTAGGGAGGACTCGGATGATCCAAAAATTGGACTTTCGATTTTTGGTGATTGACCCCCCTCCCCCAATTTCTTTGTTTTCTGGAACAAGAAAATCCGTAATTTTTTCCTTTTTGTTTAAGTTTGAAGCCGTTCTCCCGGGCTCTTTAAATTCACTTGGGATTTTTAAATCGGAAGTGCTTGGTTTTCGAAAAGATGTGAAAAAAAGTACTTGTTGTAAACTTTTTGTGAATTATATTGTAGTCACCTCTCATAACTCTTTAAAACATAAATTGTTCCTTGCATACCAATTGGTTGAAATCAATTAAAAATGGTGGATCCAATATAGCGGGCAAACAATGTAAGAATAAGTTTCGTGGCTTAAAAATGTGTTCTCCTGGGTATTGCAGGTCGCTGATTACTAAACTGAAGTCAAAATTCAAAAATTTAAATGGGCGGATCGAATATGGGAGCAAGAAATTAAGAAATTGATCCCTTGGTTTCAAAATGGGTCCTTAGGAGGTTTTTGGGTCACTGATTACGAATCTGACAACAAACTTCAAAATAGCTGATAGAATACTCATTTTAAAATTTTTATCCGCCTTGTTGGATCCTTCATTTTGAATTTTGGGATTCTGATTTCAGATTCGTAATCAACAATGCAAAAAACCTACAAAGACTCGTTTTTAAGTAGCGGGACCAATTTTTTGTCAGCCACATTGGACCCTGCTTTTTAAATGTTGGAATGATGATTTCAGATTCCTAATCAGCGACTAAAAAAATCGTAGTCGACGACCCCAAAAACTTCTGAAAACCTATTCGGAAACCACGGGACTTATTTGTTAATTTTTTGTCCAACATATTAGATCCGCCATTTTAATTTTTGGAATTTTCACTTCAGATTCGTAATCAGTGACCCAAAAAACCCCTTAGACTTTTTTAATATGAGATCAAAAAGAAATCTATTTCATCATGAATAATTTTATACAAAATGAGCATGAAGAAGATTCACAATTAAAAAACAGTATTCGAAACTACCTCACTTTACGGCTTATTAGAGACAAAAATAACCAATCAAAAAAGAGGGAGAGCAAGGGAAAAAGTCAACCAGAAAACCAACCTTTCACGTTTTCCTTTCACCGTACTTTTTGTACTGCTAGGGAACCAACATGTTTCGGGGCCAATTTAGACACCCTCATCAGGGATGATTAATAGGAAAACTACAAGGTGTAATGACAGATTCTTATTCTAATTGAAAACCAAACATAATACCTGTAAATAAAAAGAGATATATACATATATAAATTTCCCTTTTCAAAAAGGTTACTCTATCTAATTTTGTATTCAATAGTGAAAGAAAGGTGAAACAGAAATGAAAATTATCCTTTGTAATGATAAGAATAAAAAAAAAGCAATACGTATAAACATGAAGAAAAACTTTTTTACTGGTCCGAATATTGAATTTTGTCACTTAAATAAATACCCTTATTTTTTGTATAGGTTCTCACAAATCATCAATAATATTTACTCATTGCAATAAATTTCATCGAAAGTAATAATATTCAAAATTCGATACATTCAAAAAATTATTTAGAATCAAAAAGTGATACTGATTAACTTTCTGTGTATAGATGTATATATTATTATCCAATATTTTTCACACACAGCATTACGAAAGTCATCAAAATTCTGTTGAAAGTCACAAACACAGTCTCTAAAAATTGAGGGAGTCTCATTTTTATATATTTAAAAAAATAAAATTAAAAATTAAAAGTACATATATTAGAAAGATGATCTTTCACAAAAATTTCTCAAGAAGAACAAGAATAGGAAAATTCTGGTATATATTGCTAAATTAATTTTAATTTTTCATTCAAATGATGATATAATTTTAAAAAAGTACATCGTGAAGTATTCAAAGTCACGAGGCCAACTTCCTAACATTCATTTTTAACACGAAAACTTTCAATGTATGTTAGAATATTTTTCTAAAAAATGTCGTCCAGGTACTACTTGAAAAATAAGGTTGCTAATGGGATATACATATTTTTCGAATTAAAAAATCGCCCAGATACTCATCAAAAATGAGTTCGTGACACTATGACATTGTTCCTCAATATTCATATTTTAAATATCTTCAAGTTTTTTACATATTTCACATTTACACGTGATGGATGTCATAATATACTTAAAATTTCATCCTAGTATACTTATAAAAAATAAGGTTACCATATAGGATGTACATATTTTTCAAATTGAATACTCACCCAGATACTTATCAAAAATAAGTTGTGATACGCTCGTTTTGCATATAACCAAAGGTTTTCTAAGGAAGATGTCATACATAAAATATTTGCATAATCGATCTTATGTACCAATGTGTACCTTTGTAATAATTTTATGCAGAATTTGTCTAGCTTTTTTTTTACTTATTTCTTTTTATTTTCAGATCTCTCTCAATATCTGGTTCTTTGTATTCATTTCTGAATAATTATTATAAAAATTTTTGAGGAACCCATCGAACTATCGTAAAATGCACATGTTACAAGAAATTTCACAGATCTAAGGAAAAAACCCAAACTATAAGAAATTCTTTCAAAAATTATTATTAATTATTCAGAAATGAATACATAAAACTAGATATCACAAGCGATCCGAAAATTAAAAGACATAAGTAAAAAAAAATGCAGGACAAATTAAGCATAAAATTATTACAAAGGTACTTATTGGTACATGAGATCAATTATGCACGTATTTTATATATGTACATGAGATCAATTATGCACGTATTTTATATATGGCGTCTTCCTCAGAAAGCCTTTGATTATAGGCAACGAGGGTATCAAAACTGATTTTTGATATGTATTTTGGTGATTTTCCAAATTTGAAAAATATGTATATCCTATAGCAACCTTATTTTTTTATGAGTACCAAGATGACATTTTAAATATATTACGACATACATCACGTGTAATTGTAAAATATTGTAAAAAACCTGAAAATATTTAAAATCTAAAGTTGAAATTAATTTAACAATATTCACCAGGATTTTCATTTTCTTGTTCTTTTTGAGAAATTTTTGTAAAATCTTATCTTTCTAATACAATAACTTTTGATTTTCAATTTTTGTTTTTTAATATATATTAAAATAAAACTTCCTTAATATTTAGAGACTGTGTTTATGACATAAAACATGATTTTGATTAGTATCGTGATGTAATGTGTGAAAAATATTGGATTATAATATATGCATCTATACACAGGAACTTGATCATTACCACTTTCCAATTCTGAATAATTTTTGGAATACATCGAATTTTGAATATTCTTACTGTCAGAGGATTTCATAAAAATGGGAAAATACTATTGATAATTTGTGAGAATCTGTTGAAAATATAAGGGTATATATTTAAGTAACAAAACTAATTATTGGTACCAGCATAAAATTTTTCCTTTATGGTTATATGATTATTGCTCTCTTTCTTTTTTATTCTTATCATTATAAAGAATAACTGCTATAACTTTTTCACCTTTTTTCACTAATAAATACAAAATTAGATAGAGTAACCTTTTCAAATAGGGAAATGTATATATGTATACATCTTTTTTTTTAATAACAGGTATTATGTTTGTTTTTTAATTAACACGAGAATCTATCATCAGGCCTTGTAGTTTTCTTATTTATTATTATTTTTGTTTTCAATGAACCGTGAAGCGAGATGGTTTGGAAGTCTGTTTTTCTACTGTGAATCTTTTTCATGCTCATTTCACATAAAATTATTCATGATAAAATAGATTTATTTTCGGTCTTATATTGAAAAAAATTTTTGAATAGACACTAAACTCATGATTTGCGCCTATCTGCAGGGTTTGCTCATGAACATATTCAGAGTTCTTTCAATTGAGCCTAAATATTTCGACATCCATTTTTTTAAAAGAAATCTTTTCATTTAAGTGTGTGTGATGAGAATGCATTATATATAAGCAATTTTAGAAAGACATTAAAAAATTTTGCTTTGTTTATTTTCCTTCTCGGAAAATGTAATAATCAAATCACGATCAAATTTAGTACGTAAAAAGGTTGTATTTTTTCGCTTTGTTTATTAATAATATCCATTGTAAATTTGACAATAAAATTTAACATTTATGTCAAAATGTTATAATAGTTACATTAGAAAAGAGGCTGGACAGTGATAATTTATAAAAAAATAATGAGTGACATACTTCAGACCAAAAGAACTCATTTCTTGGATCCTTCATTCCAATTGATCGACGTTTCGAAAATATATAGTTTTCCTCATCAGGATTTAATTATGCAAGATTAAGAATCCAATGTCATAAAAAATTTAGATTTTTCTTCACAGATATATTTAAGATATGTAGATGACACTTTCATTACTGTACCGAAAGATAAACTACTTTATGTTATAGATCAATTTGATTCTTATCATCCTAGACTTAAATTTGCACACAAAATTGAAAGCGATAATTCTATTCCTTCTTTAAATGTTAAAGTTATTAAAAATAACTCAGGTGATACAATTACAGATTGGTATCATGAAGATACTTATTCTGGTAGATATTTAAGTTTTTCTTCTAACCATCCAATACAACACAATATTTTTATAGTTGAATATCTCATAGATACAGTTCTTAAATCATCACATGAATTATTCCACAAATAAAATATTGAATTTGTCAAAAAGCACTTTATTTAAATAATTATATGGAAGAATTTATTCGAGCACATATTAGTAATAAAACTAAATAAACTAATATAACTATAAACTAATATAAATACAGTTTAGAATTCAATTCTTAAGCCAACAGTTTCTATTCCTTATCGTGGAAAGTTATCTTCTGTAATTGAAAGCATTTCAAATGAATTTAATATAACAACAAATTTAAGAATTGATTCAAAGCTTGATAAATTTGTAAAATTAGGCAAAGACTCATTAGATAATTTGCAACTTACTAATGTAGTATATACAATTCAATGTTCGAATTGTGTCAAATGTTATGTTGGTCAAAATGGTAGATTACTTCCTAGAAAATGTTACAATTTTACATAAGGAACCTAATTAATTAAAAAGACTAATAGCACAAATGTTTTTTATTATGAAAAATAGTAATAATTGCTTAAATATAATTTCAGATCATAATAATTATACTGCAATACATAATATAATCATGGATTCTTCAATTTGAAAAATCAATCAAATTTGAATTTTGTAAGTAATTAAATAAGAAGAATATAAAATTAATATTTGAAATTTGAAATTTTTAACGAATTTAACTATGCTGTTATTCTAATCTTATCCAACTTTCAATTCAACAAAAGCAAATTCAACCAAATTTCTCTATCTTCAAATTTACAATATTAGATAACTGATATGGCGAATATTCGATCTTCAAAACATTTTCAAATTGGTGAATTTTTTACTTTCTTTCTTTGTATTATTGTCATTTTCACTTACATTTAATTAATCATCAACTGCAACAGGTAAAATTTCAATTTTTAATGATTGTATTAATAATTTTTAATTCTTTAGCTTAATTTTAGTTATTAAAATTATTTAGAAATTGTAGTAACTTTTTATATACATTGATGATACGGCATTGCTATTTCTGTCTTTGTTAATGTTTCTCTTTCTATTTTTCTCATTTGAACTTTCTATCTTAATTTTAAAAATCAACATAAAGTTGAAAATTTTTCACTTTCGTGTTACACTTATATTGAAAAATTTTTACATTAATTTTTTTCCATATTATTTTGTAGAAAAAAGATTAAAGGAGAATTTAGAATTTTTTATACTTGATGATATTTGTGATCTTCTCTGTTCAATAACTTTATCCTGATAAGGAAAACTATGTGTTTTTGAAACGTCGATGATTTGGAATGAAGAATCCAACAAATGAATTCTTTTGGTCTGAAGTATGTCATTTTCACCATTTTTGACATTATATTTTTACAAAATATCCATTCTGTTAAGAAACAAACTGTTTTTAAATTTTAATATTGACAAATTAAATTTGTTATATTCTTAACTTGCTTTCTGTTTCTGTAATTTGTTAAAAACAATGTGAAATATTTTTAAAAACGAGGACAATAAGATGCCATACATGTATAGCACCAAGCCGCAGAGGGTTAGGAATTTTCAAAGAATGATTACCACCAAGTAACTTTTAATTTTGACTTCCAAACCCCTTTTATTTTGATTCCAATATAAATGGTGAGTGAAGACAAAAAACTGGTTAGGAAAAAATTAGGAAAAATCAGAGAAAAATTGTGGAATTTTGAAAAATATTTTCTCCATCACCTTAAGTTATAAATTGTTGCAGTATTTTACATTCTCATTCTAATGAGAAGGTATTAGTTTTATGTAAAATTTGACTTTGTCGGTTTTCATAAAATCTCCACGTTTTGAGACCTCCTGACTAAAAAAAAAACGATTTTTATGAAGGTGTCTGTCTGTATGTATGTATGTCTGTCTGTCTGTAGTATCTTGTATTGAGAAATCGTGTTTTTGAGACTACTCTTTTTGAAGATTTGAAAATTTTTTGTATGATTATTAGTAGCACGCAAAAATATACAAAAAATATCCCGATGACTTTTTCTGATAAAAAAAAAAATACCGGAGTTATAGCATTGTCCAAATTCCAAAAAGCAAACGAAAATTAACATTTTAAGCCGAAGAACGCACGATATGAAAAAAATCCATGATGAGAAAAACGTTGCTTTTTGAACACCCTACTTTCATAGCAACTTTTTGAATTTTGATCGCGAAAATAAATAATGAAAAATCAAAAATTCCATTTTGCTGTCAAACTATGCAAGATAAGACAAAAGATGACTCAAACAAAATTGTGCGCCTAAAAAAGACTAACAAATTTGTGATTATTCACTTTTCGGAATGGTAGAAAAAAAATCTGTTCATTTAAAAAAAGGGAAAAATTTATCAGGGCTCATGTTCCGAAAGGATGCGTGGTTTATGTTTTATTCGCAAAAATAACACGGACAGAAAAAAATCAAATTTTTGGAAAAACAATCCAAGGTACGAAAACAGATGAATGAAAAAAAATTGTGCATTGAAAAAAGATTTTCAAACTTTCAATCAATTTTTGTTATAAAATGGTATTAATAGTAAATAGACCATTAAAGAAGATTTATCGTTGGCATTCATGTACTTCTATACAAAATATATGACTCGATATTTATACTGTGATGTCAGCCATTCAGTTACGAAAATGAAGTCTGCATATTTTATACTGAACTCTCTTGTCAAAGCGACATGTTTCATTTGAATTAAATATCATTTAATGGATTGAAATATACCTTTCTAAGATTATAAGTAATTTACAAGTATGGAAGTATTAATTTCAAGACGACGTACTTCAATATATTGGAACATTTTTAATTCAACTATTAAACGATTTCTCTTTTACCATGTATTTTCAGACAAATACATTAAGATGCCATTTATTTAAATTGCGAAAAAAATTCGAATTTTTTTCCTTCTTATTCTCAACTTTACTTTTGCTCGAATATCAAAGAAAATTATCTCCTGCAAGTTTTAATAAAATTCGTTAATATTAACCGATCCAGAATATTTCAGGAAATGAAAATCGCAAAATATATGTTAATGATGCTATAAGTCTTGTATAAAATGTAAACAATTTCATCATTTGTCTCAATAATTTTTAAACTGTTTGAATAATTCTAATGTTTAAATACATAGTGTATTAAAGAAAACCAGGAAAAACTTATTTCTTCAGCAAATTTTCAACCAATTTGGATATCTTCAACTAAAAATATGTTAACTTTAAATCACAGAGAGAAGAATTAAACGTAGGAGGAAAACATTTTTAATAGAACATATGTATTTTCAAATAGATGGTTGAAATTTAAACCAAAAAGATTAATTTTTAGCCAAGGACATTAATTTTCTGTGAACAAGAAGAATTTTTTAAAAAGTACATGAATATGAATATATCAACCAAATAGTAAAATTTTAAACCAGAAAGATGAATTTTTAACAAAATACATGAATAGAATATGAATTTCAAACCAAACAGATAAAGTTTCCATAACGAACAAAAACAATAATTTTCAACAAAATGGGTGAATTTTCAAAAAAAAAAGACGAATTTTCAACACAAAAAATTAATTTTTAATAAAATATTTCAGCTTATATCTAAGTAGATAAATTTTCAACCTGCAAAATGTAATGCCCAAATAAAAACCAGTTTAGTTCAACAGAAAAAGAAAAATTTTCAACAAAATATGTCCATGAATTTTCAACCAAGAGAGAATAATTTTTAGTCGAGAAGATTAATTTTCTACCAACAAGACGAATTTCCAACGAAATACTTGAGTATGAATTTCCAACCAAAAAGTTGAAGTTTTAGCAAAAAAAAATGAATTTTTAACAAAAAAGGTGAACTCAGAACGGAAAAGGTGAATTTCAAACAATGAAAATTAATTTTCAACATAATAGTTTAACATTCAATAAAGTAGATGAATTTTCAGCCGCAGAAGTGTAAATTCTAAAGAAAAACAGAAAAATTCAACCAAAAAATAAGGATTTTCAACAAAGTAGCTAAATCTTTAACTAAAAAGGATAAATTTTCAACTACATACATGAATATGTAACCAAAGAGTTGGATTTTCATCTTAAAAAAAAAATTAACCCAAAATAGTTTAATTGCATTTTTAGATAACAAAATCAATTTTTAACCACAATAATACATTTTTGACAAAGAAGATTACCTTTAAACCTAAGAGTTGAATTTTCAGCGTTAAAAAATTGGATTTTCTACCAAAAAAGGCGAATTTCCAACAAATGACATGAATTTTCAACTAAAATAAATAAATGTTGAACCAAATAAATAAATTGTTAATCCAAATAACAAAGCACGTTCAAAATAGAATTGTTACATTTTCAACCGAGAAGATTAATATTTAACCAAAATTATGGATCTTGAACCAAAAAATGCATGCTTTAAAAATATTTCCAGTTTCCACCAGGAAGATTAATTTCCTACCAAAAAAGGAAAATTTGTAATAAAATACACGTTTTTTTCCAACCAAATATTTGAATTTTCAATTAAAAAGAATAATTCATAATTAAAAATGGAATAATTGAATTTTCGGTTAGAAAAGTTAATTGTCAGTACAAAATTTAAAAAAATAGTGTTTCAATTTTCGAACAAAAGTATAAATTTTCAAGCGAGAAGAATAATTATTTTCCAAAAAAGACAAATTTTCAATAAATTATATACATTTTCTACCAAATAGTCCACTTTTCAACTCAAAAAAATAAATTATCAGTTGAATCGTTAATTTCTAACTTTAAAAAACCCGCATTTACAACGATATAGTTGAATTTTCTACAAATTAGGTCAATTTTTCACCAATTAATTGCATTTTCAAACCAAAAATATTAATTTTCAACCAAAAATCACCAATTTTGAACAAAAATGGGAATATTTAAAATTTTAATTAAAAATACACAGCCCCACAAAAAAATTAAATTTCATATCCCTGAACCAGACCCATGCATTTCTATGTATTTTTATCGCTGAATCCGAATCCAAGGTCAAAAAAATTCATATAACCCCAACATTTTCAGCTAGAGCCAAAAAAATACCCCTCGAATGGGGTGCAAATGACATTAAGCAACGAGCATAGTTGTTGCATCTTAATCAATCGAATTATACAAATTTTTAAGTGTATAGCGCATAACATTGATTTGAGACACCCCTCCCCCCCCCCACCTACCTCACTTGCCGTTCAACCCAGCTAACCCCTAAAAACCACCTCTACCAAACGACAAGCAGGCTAATCCACCTAACCCTGGAACCAGCGAGTTTAGTCGCCTATCTTTTTGGAATAATCACATTCGACACCGCAAGCGTGATAACCTACGTACCCCTAACTCATCTAACCCCTAGAAACGAATCCTACCAAACCACAGGCTTTCTGACTTACCTACCTCTGGGAACAGCGAGTTTAGTCGCCTATTTTTTTGAAATAATTAAATTCGACACCACAAGTGTGCTAACCCACGTACCCCTAACTCACCTAACCCCTAGAAACGAATCCTACGAAACCACAGGCTTTCTAACCCACCTATCCCTGGGAACAGCGAGTTTAGTCGCCTTTTTTTTGAAATAATCACATTCGACACCACAAGCGTGATAAACTTAGTACCCCCTAACACACCTAACCCCTAGAAACCAATCCTATCCAACCACAGGCAGGCTAACTCATCTACCATGGGAACAGCGAGTTTAGTCGAAACTCTACTCCTGTTTTTTTTTAAACTCTACCCCTGTGCCAAGTTTCATGAAAATCGGCGATGGACGGTAAGTATCCTTCGTCAAACGTAATACTGATAAGCTATCCCTAAAGAGTTAAAAGAAACTACCCCTGAATTCAAAGGACGTGGGTTAGCACGCCTGTGGTGTCTAATGTAATTATTTCAAAAAAATAGGCGACTAAACTCGCCGTTCTCAGGGGAAGGTGGGTTAGACTGCTTGTGCTTTGTTAGGATTTGTTTCTAGGGGTTAGGTGAGTTAGGGGTACGTGGGTTAGCATGATTGTGGAGTCGAATGTAATTATTTAAAAAAAAAAATAGGCGACCAAACTCGCTGTTCCCAGGGGTAGGTGGGTTAGCCTGCTTGTCGTTTGGTAGAGGTCGTTTTTGAGGGTTAGCTGGGTCAGGGGGTAGGTGGGGTAGGTGGGGAGGGGTGTTTCAAATCAATGTTATGCGCTATACACTTGAAAATTTATATAATTCGATTAATTAAGATGCAACAACTATGCTCGTTGCCTAATCTCATATTCACCCCATTCTAGGGGTGTTTTTTGGCTCTAGCTGAAAATTTTTGGGTTATATGAATTTTTTTGCCCCCGGATTTGGATTCAGCAATAAAAAATACATAGAGTTGCATGGGTCTGGTTCAGGGATATGAAATTCAATTTTTTTTGTGGGGCTGTGATATAAATTGAAAAATAAAATGTTCTGCACAACAGTTTGAAGCTACTTGGATTACCTATGTATATTGCTTCGAATTACGTGGATTACCAACGGCGATACCACGCTGAAAACACCAGTTCCCGTTAGATCACTGAAGTTAAGCAGTGTTGGGCGTGGTTAGTACTTGGATGGGTGACCGTTCGGGGAATACTGCGTGTTGTTGACCCGTCGTGGGTGTGGTGGACCCACACGGTAGTATTTATCCACCTAGAAACACTACCCGAATCGGGTAGTGAGGCAATGAACTTTCGAGTTCGAAATGCTAATCAATTTTTTTTTTTTTTTTTACGTGGATTACTCTGGATTACATGTTAATTATTTGTACTACCTAAATCACTTCGAATCAACTATATTTTAAGTGGATTGACATGGGTTATAGGTAGATTAATCTAGACTACAAGTGGATTACCTGATATACTTCGAAATATTTGAATTACAAATTTATTATTTTGGATTATTCTCGATTACAAGTGAATTACTCAATATAAGAACTAGATTATCCCGAATTAAATCACTAATATAATGGTAGTTGCCAAATTCAAAGCAAACTTGAAGTCTCAGTAATATAACATTAACTTAGAAACTCGTACAGATTTTTTATTAAATTTAATAAATACTTATTATTATCCGCTACAAAATGGTTAGTTATTTTTTTCATTCATGTTCCTGTTTACTTTAATCTAAAATAAGAACATTCAAAACGTCATTATCGTACGGCGTCCCAACCTCACTTTGCACAAGGATAAACTGATTTTCTCCTTTTTTTAGACAGAAGCCTAAAAAATGCTTAACGGATCAGGTTTGTAAACTTAAGATGAACATAAATTTCATGTATGCACATTTTTTTAATTAAATTGATAATATAGTAAAAACCTGAAGGCTGCCCATCGATATTTGTCACTCAAGACGTCATTACCGTAAGTCTTTTTTGTAGGAAAATATTTTAGTTACAGTTGAGTGATAAATACAAAACTATTGAGAGTATCGTTTAATACAAGATTCTACAAAATAATAATATGTATATGCTTGCAATTATGCTTAATAATAATATGCTTGTAATATGAACTCTTTTTTTTGTGAATCTGATGTTGAATCTGAAAAGTGCATTTTGACAACAAAAACGTCATTCTCGTACGTGCGTCAAAAACCAGTTTCGGAGTGAGAAAAAATTATGAAACCCATTCCGTTACTTGCTCAACGGTGTTATTTTTCATACGTAGGTGAATTTTTATGATAAAAATTTGTTATATGCTTACATGCGCGTGCGCGTGGATCGGGTTGTCTGGTTTTTATTCACTGTTTCCTTACCTTTATTTATAAATATACAGATCTCAAGAAGTGATCTGAATAATTTATTACTTAGTTACTTAGTTAGTATGTGACACTTTTTTTATTTCCTAACTTATTTTCACACGAAGCGCCACATCGAGTTGAAAATTTGGAATATTGAAAAAGAAGCACTAAGAAGGGTGGATCTCGTCCTGCATTTTTATAATTATGAATAAAGTTTCCTTTGTAAATAATTTTTTTTTGCTTTTCTCATGATTATTAAAATTAAGGACCAAACTCGCCTTTTTTATTGGTTTTCATTTATTATCCCAAATTTTCAACTTGATGTGGCTATTCGTGTGAAAATAAGTTAGGAAATAAAAAAAGAGTCGGTAAGGTAGGAATCCTGTCACGTGACCCACTCGTCACATGGCCTTAATACATTTGAAAGACTGCATAATAAATCATGTAAATAGTTTCAGTGAATGTTTTGAACCTTTAATTGTACATTGTACTGCACTCATGTTGTTTCCATTTTTATAATTTAAAAAGAATTTATTGAAATAAAAAATAATAGTAACAATTAGACTTTTGATTTATTACGTCACCTTACTTATATTCGAAAAAATTATCTACAACAGTTGAATATTTCGTTTTTCCTAAATGGCATGCGTTACATTATTCACTTTTGAACTTTTTAAAAACTCGCGCTCACTTTCATGAATCTCCTAACCTCACATCCACTTCCCGTATTTCATGTACGAATTTCATTATTATTTCTTATTTTCATAACTGCCCCTTTTGGATTAAAAATTTTGAGATATGATAACATCAATTTCCGTTATAAGATATTTAATTCCTAATGATAATGTGATTGCCACTGTAGGTGCTGAAATTTGCCTACATTTTACAATTACTCATGAATAAGCAGGAATCTAAGGACTTAAAAAGATATCTCTTTCTATTTCCTGCAATAAAAAATGATTTCGAAATGTGTACATGATCCTTCAACGCATTCTTGCTCAAGATAGAACTGAGGCAATATCTTTAATTGCAAATAACTCGCAGTTCAGTGATCTTCAAGCAAACTCTGCTCGTTGTACTGTCTTCACAAAGACGTGTGCGCAGCTGGTGCAGTTACGGTAAAATCAATTTTTACGACATTATCGTCTTAGCGAGGAGGTCAATCTGACATCGTGAAATCGCAACGGAGCTGGTGAGATCGTATATAAGATATCCAGCTTTTTCGCTATCCATTGGTTAATTCTTGCCACGTTAATGTCACGTTAATATGTATCCCACTCTACACGCATTTGCCTTACAAATCCAATGGGCTCCAAAGTCATTAGTCTTAGGTCTTTGTAAAAAGTTTTATCGAGCTGTCTTATAAAGTCACGATCGAGAGGGGATCTCTTTTTCCCTTTTTCTCGGCAAGGTGAGAAAGATAAGTATCTTTTTTCATCCTGGGCCACGTGCTTTGTAGAAGAGGTGGGGTTCCCGCCACGAACAAGCTATACCGTTCGAAGATATAAAGATCAGTATCGCTCTTTTATTTTAATTCGAAGTGCTCACCCCGACCGGCAACCGATTACCAGACGATTTGGGCGCTTTAATGAATGTTCTACATTTTTATATTTGATTAGCTTGCACGACCCTTTTATTCCAGCAATCCTTATAAGGGTAATTGTCAAATTGTAGGCAAATTTTAGCACCTACAGTGGCAATCGTATTATTATTAGGAATTAAATATTTCATAACGGAAATTGATCTTATCAGATGTAAAAAATTTAAATCCAGAAGGGGTAGTTATGAAAATAAGAAATAATAATGAATCCATGCGTACGCGCATATAATTAGTCGTACTCTGTTCTATTGTACCATACGGTAATGATGCGATACAAGTGTTAAAGTTTAACCTTTTCCAATGTTTATAAAAATTAACAGATTTTAGTTATAAAAAGTCACCTACTAATGAAAGAAAACACTGCCAAGCAAGTCACGGAATGGTTTTTATAAATTTTTTTTTCCCTGAAAATGGTTTTTAACGCACGTACGGGAATGACGATCTTGTTGTCAAGATGCACTTTTCAGTTTTAATATCAGATTCACAAAAAAGAGTGTTAATATTTTAGGCTCAATTTTATAAAATCTTGTATTAAACGATACGCCTTATATTTCTGTATTTATTACTCAACTGTAACTACAATATTTTACTAGAAAAAAAGACGTACGGTAATGATGTCTGAAATGGCAAAAATTGAGGGACACACTGCAAGGCTTTTACAATATTATTTATTTGACTTAAAAGTGTGCATTCATTGAATTTCGTTCATGTGAAGTTTACAAACTTGATACGTTAAGCGTTTTTTCAGGTTACTGTCTGAAAAAATTGAGAAAATCAGTTTATCATTGTGCAAAGTGAGGGTGGGACGCCGCTGTACGGTAATGACGTTTCGGGTGTTCTTATATTAAATTCAAGTAAATAGGAACAGAAATGAAAAAAAGAACTGACCATTTTGTAGAGGATGATAATAAGGACTTCAAGTTTGCCTTCAATTTGACAATTACAAATAAGCCGTTTATGAACTCTTGAATGTTTTCACACCTTGAAATCTGAGGCGTACCAACTTACATTATTGTATGCGAGTTATGTCCGGAAAGTATCCGTCCTTGTGGTTTACCTGAGTTAATTCTGGTCAATGGTGATGATATCCTGTTTAGAGCAGTTCACTTTGGAAGCAATAACCAGGGTGTCTAGTGTCCTGGAAATCCTTGAAAACCTAGAAAAGTCCTGGAATTTGTTTATACCTGGAAAAAACCTGGACAAGTCCTTGAATTTTGCTTATGGTTCTGGAATTTTTGTTCTTTTAGAGAAAAAATAGTTTTTCAAACTTTTTCTCTGCTGAACGAAAAAAAGATTACCTTTTTAACAAGAGACTGTTTATTTTATCACGGTGAAAATCACGAAATTACAATCGAAATCGTATTTGAATATTAATGGTTAGAGCAAGTAAAAAATTTGGCAGGGCAAAGTTGGAGAATTTTGAAAATTATGTTTGGGACTATTAATTATTTTAGTTAGTAATTTATTTGCTTTGTATTTCTATTTCTTTTCTTACAGTTGATTCATCCTGACGACTGTTATTGTAGTGAAGAATTTTATTATTTGGTTGGAAATTCAACAATTTTTATTAAAAAGTCATACTTTTTATTTAAAATATCTACTATTACATTATTTGTTGAGAATTCATATTTTTTGGTAGAGAATTCATCTTTTTGGTTGAAAATGCCTTTTTTTTGGTTGAAAATAATTTTTCAACTAAAAACGTAACTATTTTTAGCTGATAATTGATATTTTTTACATTGAAAATTCAATCACTTGGGTAAACCTTGAACCACTTTGTTAACAATTTATTTGTTTGAGTGTTCATCTCTTTGATTGCAAATTTGAATATTATGCTGATAATTCTTTTTTTCATTTAAAATTAATTTGATAACTTTCTCTCTTTTGATTATAACTGCAATTTTTTGGTTGAAAATGAACTTTTTTTTCGAAACTTAATAGTTTCTGGTTGAAAATTCATCGTTTTTAGTCGAAAATTCAACTATAAAATTTTAATTAAAAAACCACCTTTTATGGTTTAAAATTCAACCTTTTTGGTTCAAGGTAGAACTACTTCGTTAAAGACTGATTTTATTTGTTGAAAATTGAACTATTTTGTCAAAAATGATTTTTTTCCATTCAAAAAATTTTTTTTTCTGAAAATTTAGCTATTCCAGTTTTGGTTGAAAATTCACATTTTTTCAGTAAATTTATCTCTTCGGTAGGAATTAAAAATCTTCCTAATTGAAAATTCAACTACTTGATTGAAAATTAAACTATTTTTCTTTAAATTGATTATATTGGTTGAAGACTAAACTATTTTGTTGAAAATCCTTTTTCTTTCTAAGAAAATTAATTTTTTTAACTGAAAATTCAACTATTCCATTTTTGGATTGAAATTTCTCGTCTTTAGTAGAAAATTCAACTATTTGGTTGAAAATGTATGTTGAAATTTAAGGATTTTAAATTAGATTAAAATCAAATTTGATCTTTAAATTGCAATTTCATATATTGATATTATATCCAGCAATCTTCTTCCGTATTCTTTTTTTCAATTATTAATTTATTCCAATGCAGTATCTTAAAAATATTCAAATTTAGTTGAAGATTTTGAAAAATAAATCATTCAAAATTGAATAATATTTGATTGAATAATGTCAAGAATAAATCATAAATCTAGCTGAAGTGTTCAAAATTAAATGATTTGAAATAAAAATGTTAAAAATTGTGTTGTTCAAAAATAAAATAGCTCAAAATTAAGCTATTTGAAATTAATACTACAGTAAATAAAAAATTTCTTCAAGTTCAGTGATAACAATTGAGTTCTAAATTTTCATGCTGAACAGTAATTTTTCCATTTGTCCCTGTCTTAAGTTTCAATTTCACAGCCAAAATTGAAGTGGTTGAATTTTCAAAAGTATGATTAACAATTTTGACATTTTTATTTTTAAACAATTTACATTCACTTAAAATAATTTTTATTTTAAAGGTGTTGAGTATTTTAAAGTTTGAATATCACTATTCTCGACGTCAAAATTTTTTCAGTTTCAAATAAAGTTCAGATTTGTTCAATTTTCACCATTCCGTAGTAGCTCAATTCACATGACTTTTCATTTTGACAGCTTTTTCAGAATAATTCAATTTTAAAGGCTTATAATGGAAAATTCTTTCATTTTGAATGGTGGAAATGGCAGTGAATTTATTCTTTGATCTTCGACTTTGTCTAATCAATTTTATTGTTAAATTATAATATATCATGCACTAATAATTGAAAATTTTAGAATGTCAGATGCTCAAAATGTTTGATATAGTTTCCAATTTTAGATTATTAAATTTTAATCGCTACAAATTGAAAATTATTCCAGGCCAAAAATGTTTGATTCCAAATTGTTCAATTTTGGACGTTTTTGACGAGGTTTTTCATTAGAAATACTGCAATGTCAATTCCTTTGAATTATAAATTATGCAATTTTCAAAATTCTTATCTGAAAATATTAATTTTTTTTATCGTTTTGTAACTGTTTTAAATTCTAAATTTCAATCCGAAGTCATTCAATTTCGAAATTCTTCAGTTCAGAATAAAATTCTTCAATTTCGAAAGCTTTCAATTTGAAATGATACAATTTCAACTCCTTCCTAATAAAATTGTCCAATTCTTAAAATCTCCTTATACAGATACATAAACGCGCGTATTTACTGCTAGTCAGAAATAATTTTCTGAATGCTGCCAATTTTCATTGAGACTATGAGAAGATATTTTTATTCAAACAGATTGAATTGATCATATTGAGATAATTTTAATCAGTTGTTGGATTCCGCAGGAAATCTCAACAAAGCCGTCAGATTCTTCATTAAAAAAGTAATTGACAAGTATCAGTAAAGCTCCTACTTTGTGTGATCAAATAATGGAAGTGTCGCAATCCACTCAGGCTATTATTTTCAGTACTTATTTCCATCGTTTAATGAAATATTGGCTTTAGTTTTCATAAACAAGAGCTTCTAGAAACTAAGATAATTGACAAGAGAACGATATCCGATTATTGTATCACTTAAATTAGGTTTTCATTCTTGTGTCTTCATTTATTTCTTTGATCATAATTGTCATTCCTCTGATGAATGATGATGCAATGGGCGACGCGAACAGAGATAAACTTATCAACTCGGAAACTAGGGTAAAAGGTTATTTTCTAATAGCAGCTTAGAAAAAAAATATGCTAAACGAAATTTGGTTAATATGCATGCGCTTCGATCGAAGTGAATTGAATCAAAATCGCAAAAATGTGAGACACATTCTTGATAAAATCGTCCACTGAGACTATTAAGATCAGTACTTATTTCCATCGTCCAATGAAATATTGACTTTAGTTTTTATAAACAAGAGCTTTTAGAAACGGAAATAATTGACAGAAGAACGATATCCGATTATTTCATCAATTAATTTAGGTGTTCATTCTTGTTTTTAGCTTTTTGTGACCCTCAGTAGTAATATTAGTTTTCCGTTTTGTGCCTTTGCTTTTCCGTATCATACAATCAGATTTAAAACCCTGCAGTTTTGCTCCTTTAACGGCTCTCAAATTCATTACAAAGTTAGCAATAAATAGAAATCAGTATTCTATGTGAATAAGTTTAATGCAATAATGTCTTAGGACATTCCGAAGTCAGACATTTTTTAAAATATGGAGTGCATATAAGTGGATGATATTAAAAACATTTTCTTGTATCGATTATTAAAAAAGAGATGAAAATATAAATTAAGAGTTTATCCTCTATAGGAAAAATTAAATTACTGAGATTACATAATAAAATTAAAATCTTGATCCATTTTTTCTAACGATTTTCCTCCGATGGTCGAAGGAGAATTAACAGTTTATGAATATGGAGTAAACCATACACATTCATACATTTCGTGAAGTGAATATATGTGTACCTTACTAAACTATTGTTTAAAATGTATTGGTTATTAAAATAAGACTATGATAAATTTCATTAATATGTTCTATATCTGATCTTCTGTTGACTGAATTAGTGTTTCTCACAATATGGAACATTTCTTCGAAATTTCTCTTTCTTTTATTAGTTTCATAGCTAAGAATCTTAATTTTTGAAAAATCAAAGTTATGGTCATATTCATATGAATGTGCAACTAGCGTTGTACCTCTGTCGTCTTTTTTACAATCGTTTGAATGTTCTTTAACTCTAGACTTAATATATCTTTTAGTTTTTCCTACATAAATTTTCCTACATTCGCAAGGTATACTATAGATAAGGTGTATTCTGAAATTGAAAGGAGTGCTATCTTTATTCTTAGAGAAGCATTTAAATTGATCCATTTTATATGTAAAAACTACTTTCATGTTGAAGGTTTTGAAAGTATTCATAGAATCTCGAAAGTTCTTTTGAGAAGGGTAGTACTAAGATTTTATCATATTCGAAACTTTGTACATTATTATTCTGATAATTACTAATATTGTTAATGGAATCAACCCTTTTATTGATAAATTTATTTAAGCACCTGACTGGATACTTATTCTGTTTTAAAGTTTCAGTGACTTTATATAGATTTTCTTTCCTAAATTTTGGATCAGACAATTTTACTGCTCTATCTAAAAGTCCATGAATCATTGAGATTTTATCTTTGATGCACATATAAGAGTTGAAATTGATATATCTACCGGGGTTAGTTGGTTTAATATACCAATCAGTAATCAGTTTTTAATCTTCTTTTATGAAAGTGTTGTCTAAAAAATTAAGTTTATTTTGATCTTCTATTTCTATAGTGAACTGTAACTTAGGATGATAAGCATTAAAAGCTGTTAAAAGTTGATCCAAGTTTCTTTCCGGTACACATGTAAAACAGTCGTCCACATATCGATAGAAGAAGATGCATTTAAACGGTAGTTTTTTTGATACATCTTTTTACAATTTTTCCAGAAGGATGAGAGAAATTAATTTTTTGATCTAGATTTATAATACGTGATGGTGAAAAACCTTCAGATTTGTAACGTAGTGAAAAACGATTCTGATTTTTTAATTTCGATAGTGTAGTTTTTATATGTACTCAATACCTTAGTTCCTTGATGGTCTCTGTTGTGTAAGATGTTCTTAGGAGATTAAAAAACTTCATGTCTTCATTATTATGGGAAGGAGAATCCATAATTTTGATCTTAGTTTTAAATTTCCAGAATGATGTTGGTGTTGTTGATAAGGGTAAAATTATTAAAGATGATGTATATGTTGTTGATATACTGATCTTACATTTATTTTAGCTCCATGACATGGAGCCTCCTCAGCATTGAATATGAATGTTTTATAGATTTTTATTATATTTCAGTTATACAGAACGATAATTAATTTGATTTACATTCCAAAGAAGTAAATTAAAAAAACCGACGCACGAAACTCTATCTTAGGGATTAACTGAAATATACCAATAAACTTTTTCTAAAATAAATCACTGAAGAAGGCTCATATATGGAGCCGAAACGTCTGATGAAAATTTAAATCTTCTTCATCATTTACGGACCCCAAAGCCACAAAACGGAAAGCTAATATATGTTCATTCTTGTGCCTTCATTATTTTCTTTAATCATAATTGTCATTATTTTGATGATGCAATGGATGACTCGGACAGAGATAAACTTATCAACTCGGAAACTAGGGTAAAAGGTAATTTGCTAAAACCAGTTTCAAACAAACAAAATTTATGCTAATAGAAATTTGGTTAATATCCATGCGCCTCGATAGAAGTGAATTGAATCAAAACCATCAAAACGGTGAGACACGTTCTTGAGAAAATCGGCTTTCTTAATTAATCAATTTGCTAACGTCTTGTTTCCAGATGCAAACACGATGAGCGGAAAGCGACATCAGGGAAGAAGAGGCTAGCGATATGCCTTGGTGTGGCAAACTTGTCGCGGGAGATTGAGGGGGATTGAGGGGGATTGGCGCGAGAAAAGCACGTGTATCGTCGGCAAAATGAGTACCAGCCTGTATATTAATACTGCATTTAAAGCTGCGGTCAGGGCACACCGGTCTCGGTGGTCGAGTGGTTGGTACGAGTGTAGGTTGGATAGAGAACGCAACAATTCAGAGGGGTTTGCTGGCTGGGTGTAATGGTTGGTAATTAGAGTGGCTTGATAGCAGGTCCGCGAAACCAGTTATCTCCCTACGTGCATCGTGCATCGCCATACCTCCCCCTCCTCCTCGACCCTTTCAAGCCACAGCTCTCGCTTCCTCCCTCTGTCTCACCAGATCTGTCTTACATCCTTGGTCCCTCGACCCTTCGAAATCTCTCTCTCCCTCCCCTTTTTTCCTCATCCTTTTCCTCCATCTCATTCTCTCTTCCGAGGATTTCGCCGCGTATGGTTCTTCCTTTTGCAATCGTCGGCCGCACATTCTGGCAACCACCGGCCCTACACTCTGGCAACCACCACAGCCCCAGCCGACACTTAGACTCGAAATTCACGCGCAGGAAAGATTGACACGTCATGGAAAATCTATCGTGACTCCTCAGCAATTCGATCCGCGCGAAACCAGCCCGACTAGATGCTCGCGGCAGATCCTCTATCCTGCGTGTCAGTGCGAATGCGAAAAGAGATTTCCCGCAGGGAGGAACGTTGAATGTTGAATTCTGCAGCTAAGGCACTGTGCGAGGAGGCGGAGCAACTATTACACCGTCCTCTATTATCGCCGGTAACCGGATGTTAACTTGCGAGATACGATTTAAAAACCCCTTCCGTTGCATTCAATGCTGGCACTTACGACGATAATCATAATAATAATGACTAATTATCTGGGGAAGAGAAGATGGAAAGGTGTCCAAGAAATTGTGTTTTGCCGCCAACTTCCTTGCAGGACTTGGAATAATTGCGTGAATCATTTTTCAAATAAAATTCTCGAATAGGGGAATGTTGTGTGAAGAGAAATTAAAGCTTTAATAGATTTCCCGAGTGTTTTCTAAGTATTGAATGGGTAATCATCTCGAAGCCTCTCAGGAAAAATACTTATAAAAGATTATACGAGCATACAGCATAAATTCCATTGCAACAAGGGAAACGGACTTCAAATAGAAAAAACTCTATAGTAGCAGTTCTTAACTACTCTAGCAATGGAACGTCCATTACTTACGTTTATGGATGATTTTTTAAATTACAGACCCCCTTCCCCTTATTGTGAGGATTCGTGAGTTTTTGTCCCCCCCCCCTTCTTACGTCATATTTTGTATTTTTCACTCACAATAAATGACTGAAATTTCAAACCACGAACCCCTCTTCCCTTTGTTAGGGACCGTAGCCCCCCCCCCCCCTCCTCAAACCCCTATCTAACCCAATTTTTGCCAACTAAATTTATTTCGTGAGTTTCTCTAAGGGACATCCAAAATTTTGTAAGACGATCTGAGGGAAGAGAGTTTGGTCAAATCTTACTGTTTCTCATTAATTAACGAAGCAGTTCAACTTTCAAACAAGTAGCTGCGAATTTTCAACAAAAAAATATGAACTTGCAACAAAGAATATACTAGTGGCTGAAGAAAAAAATTCTCATCCAAAATTTAGAAATTTCAAATAAAAAGGATGAATTTTTTACTCTGAGATATAAATTCTCAACAAAATACATGAACTTCTTACCATGTAGTTGCATTTTTAAAAAAGAAGATTTTTTTTGGTGAAAAAGAGGAATTTTTAATAAAATACATACATTTCTAACCAGATAGTTGATTTTTCAAACAAAAAGATTAATTTTCTATAAAAAGGGCGAATTTCCAACAATTTTCATAAATTTTCAACCGAATAGTTAAATTTTTAAACCTTAAGAAGTCAATTGTTAACGAAAAATCGAACACCTAAATTTTAATTGAAAAAAATTAATTTGCAACATAAAAAACGAACCTTTCACGAAATAGTTGAATTTTCTACCAACCTTTTGAATTTTCAAGATAAAAAGTCGAGTTTTTTTACAAAAAACTGTTGAATATTCAACCCAGAGATATGAATTGTCAACAAAAAAGGTTATTTTCCGTTTAAAATGTTATATATCAAGTTGAGAAAGTTATTTTTGAACCCAAAAAAAGGAGCTTTCAACGAAATACATACATTTTTTACAAAAAGTTGAATTTCCGACCAAGAATATTATTTTCCTACCAAAGAAGACAAATTTTTAATAAAGCACATGTATTTTCAAACCAGATATATAGTTGAATTTCTAAACAAAAAAAACAAACAATTTTCAACTAAAAATAGAATAATTAAATTTCCACTTGAAAAAATGAATTATTAATTAAAAAAAAAATCTTCTGCAAAACAGTTGAATTTTTTATCAGATAGTTGAATTTTCTACCTAATTGTTGAATTTCCAAGACAAAAAGACGAATTTTCTATACAAGACAGTTGAATTTTGAACCCAAAAATATGAAATATCAACAAAAAGTTGATTTCCAATGAAATGGTCAAATTTTCAATTGAAGAAATTAATGTATACCTCAAGAAAGGGAAGCTACAACAAAGTAGTTCAATTTTCAACAAAAGAGATGAATTTTCTACTTAAATTATGAATCTACCGGAAAATCTACCGGATGAATTCCACTTCTTTTTTCTTGAGCATGACTCTTTTACTACAATAGAACTGTAATAGTCCAAAAAAAATGATAATATTGATAACAATTTTAAAAATAATAATAATGATTGGCTCAGACGGTTAAGCGCTCGGACTCAGCGTTAGTGGTCCGGGGTTCGATCCCTGAGCGGTTACGACCCCTGTAAATTTTTATATGCACTTGTGCCGAGGTATTTTCAATCAGCACTTGTGAAAATTTCGAAAAACATAAAATGTTACTTATCCCAAAAATGATGTAAAACTTGCAAGAATTGTCCAAAGAAAAGTCCTGTTTTTAGTATCTACCAAAAATGTCGTTTCTGGTACTGTTGAATATTTTTTGTTTATTTGTGCAAATTTAGAGAATCCTGCTTTTCAAACTTGCTGAATTGAAAACTGTGGTTGAGATGATTTTTAAATATATTTTGCATCTTATAATAACTTCAGTTTTCTTGAACTGGGATAAAAATTATATTTGGTATTTTTTTCAAATCAAAAAATAGAGAGAATTTTTTAGTCATGCTTTTTCACATATACCTATTCACAGAGAAAAATATTTTTTAATTTAAAAAGCAAAACTTTCAAACGAGAAGAGGTTTGACGGTTGAAGGGCTACACCTTCAAAAGACTTCAATATATTTTTCAATATTAAAAGCCGTGCTCACTTTTATGTATGTATTGGCTTGGCATTTTTTTAAGCCGTTCTGAAAAATGGAAATTTTCATGAAATAAACCACGAGTTCTAGATAAAATGTTCCAAAACTCGAGTATTACAATTCTATTTCAAACTTAATTCAAATTTTAAACAGGAAATGATGACCTATTCAGGATGTTCATAGAACCATCTCATCTTTGAAAATTATTTAGAGCTTTCAAGCGTCCTAATCCCACCGCAACTGGACAAGAGATCTCGATTCCACTTATTTTAAGTACGTTTTGAAATATTTAAAACAGGTTTCTCTCTCAAAGTATATTTTATTTTGACCTAATTTAAGGAAATAGGCAACCCATACAAATTCCATATATTCTGAGCTCTTTCCCAATTATTTTTTTACAAATATTTTTAAGACAGGTTTGTTTCCACTCATTTTATTAATGATAGTTCATAATACGATCCAAAAAGATTTTATTAATTATGGAATTTCGGACTTTTTTCGAAACAAAATGTCTTACCAAGTCCAAGAATTATAGAAATTTGACTAATCAAAAATATCATGAAAATTGTGTCACACGTGGTATAATAAAATGTATACTAACGATAAAAACTATAGTGAATAATTCCAACCTGTGCGACCGCAGGTCAGAGAAAACAGAAAAATCAGAGAAAAGTAAGAAAGTTTCAAAGAATTTCAATAGATTTCAAGGTGCTTCGAAAGAATTTGAATTCCCGACTCAGCAAACACCCTTGAAGAAAATAATATCACAAGCACAATAGCACTAGGTAAACAACGCGACAGACGCTCAGCAGACAGCACGCGCAACGTGCGCAGTGCTACGAAAAGCGCTCACTGCGCATGTATAGTTTTCAGTGACTGTCGACGGATAGAGTTCCTAAATGCTCAAGAATTTATGTTGAGCAAATGCTCTCAAGAATGTGCTCAGCATTTAAGCTTGAACAGCTCATTTGTAATGAATTTAAGAGAATTTAAAGCATTTATTTTTTAAAGAAATATATGTCATAATTAATACATATATTTTTACAAAAACATTCTAGAGTGAAAGAAACATATGGTACTTTTTCAAATTACATTATTATCGTTAAAAATCGCAATTATTTAGTTGAAAATTAATGTTTTGGTTGAGGATTCAAACTATTTTGTTGAAAATTCATTTTTTTCGGTTGAATTCCACTACTTGTGTAAAATTGAAATTCTTTTTAGCTGACATATCAAATATCACGTTCGTCGTTGAGAACTCATCTTTTTTGGAAGAAAATTCAACTAATTAGCTGAAAGTGAGACTGATTTCTTAAAAATTCATTTATTTGGTTGATGATTCATCATTCAGTTGGAAAGCTTTTTTTTGTTCGAAATTTAATCATTTTCTTAAAAATTATGTTTTATAGTTGGAAATTAATTGTTTCATCTGAAAACTTAACGCGTACATGTTTGATTCAAAATTTATCTTTTTAAGTTGAAAATTTAAATATTTTGGCTAAAAATTCATATATCTCATTGAAAATTCGAATTTTGTGGGAGAATATTTAATCTTCTTGGTGACTAATTCATCTTTTGAGTTCAAAATTCCTTTTAACATTCAAATATTTGGTTGAAAATTCATGTACTTTGTTAAAAATTCATCTATTTTAGTAGAAAACCCATCTTATTGGTTGAAAATTGATCTATTTGGTTGAAAATTAGTTTTTTCTTATTTGGAATTAATTTTTTAACGGAAAATGCAACTGCTCAATTGTTTGTCAAAAAATTAGTTTTTGATAAAAATGTAATCTTCTTGGTTAAAAATTATACTATTTCGTTGAAAATTTGCTTTAATTTTCTTGAAAATCAATTTTTTCACTGTACATTTAATTATTCTATTTTTAGTTTGAAAATGTATATGTTTTAGTTAAAAATTCAACTATTTGTTGAAAATCCGTCTTTTTTGGTAAAAGAGTACTCTCATTAAATGAAACTTCATCACTTTCATTCAAAATTAATTTATTTGGTTACAAATGTAAATATTTTATTGAAAATACAGATTTTTTGTTAGAAATTCATTTTTCTCACTAAAAATTTAACTATTTCATTTTTGTACAAAATTTGTCTCTTCATTTGCAAATTCATGTATTTGGTTAAAAATAATTTTTTTTACATGAAGATTCATCATTTTATTCAAAAATTCACCTTTTTTGATAGAAATGTAATCATTCTACTCTTGTTCTATTCTATTTCTTGTTGAGAATTTTGGGTTAAAAATTCCACTATTTGGTCAAAAAATCATATATTTGGTTGAAAATTCATCATTGTGTTGAAAAATTAATTTCATTGGCTGGAAATTCGTTTATTTTTAGTTGAAAATTAATTTTTTCAACTGAAGATGTGATCACTCAATTTTTGCGTGAAAACTTAGGTTTTTAGTTGAAAATTAATTAATTTTTTTTTATTGTTCAATATTTACTTTTCTGACTGCAAATTGAACTATTCTATTTTTCGTTTGTAAATTTATCATTTGGGTTTAAAATTTAATTATTCTGTTGAGAATCATTTTTTTTATGACAAAAAACTATTTTGTTGAGAATTCGTTCCTTTTTTTTTTGTTTGTACATTTATGTTTCTAATATTTTAACTGTTATAATTTTTGTTGAAAATTGGTATTTTTTAGATGAAGATTCATGTACTTTATTAAAAACGAGTCTTTTTTAGTAGAAAATTAATCTTTTGGGTTGAAAATTCAACTGCTAGGTTCAAAATTCATATTTTTCGGTTGAAGATTCATCATTTTAGTTGGAAATTCATTTCTTTGGTGAAAAATTCATCTTTCTGACTTGAAAACATAACTAAAAATGTTTTAAATATATTAGGAAACAAAAATTGTATTGCATTAACATTATTAATCTTCTAGGTATTAGTTTTATACCTAGAAGAATTTAGAAATTATGTTTTCTAGTATTTTGCCTTGGTGGCACAATAGGCTTTATAGCTTGAGCGCCAGGGGAGCTCTTCATGGGCTTCCCGCCCGTATTAAAAAAAAAAACTACTTTGACTTCTTTTATAATTTGAATTTATCGCCCTTTCCAATATGAAGCGATACATTTTCCTGCGAAATTGATATAATGTAATTATTATTAACAAAGTTAGAAAATATGATTGATCAAATCCTAATTGAAAATGCTCAGAAATAAAAGTCGAGCCATATTCTCAAGCATATTCTCATGCTCGTGAGAATTTCACCAAGCACTCATAATCTTTAGAACACTATCGACAGAATTCTATAAGCCCGTATTCTCAATTCTTCCATTACATATTTTCTAAAGTCTGTTTCTTAAATCATGTAAAAGGTAGTTAACCATCAAATAAAATCTGATAGACTTACCAATCAAAAAAGTGAAAGTTTTATTTCAAGTAAGGAATTCTCTAAAACTTGATGAAATATTCCCCTTTCAAGATTAATTTTAGACGAATGAAAATAATTGACGGGTGAATCTATAATAATGAAAGCATTTCCCACCTCCACATTGGCCGTTCTCTGAGGGTTCTGAACCGACACAAGAGTAATGAGAAATAGGCGTGTACCTCGAAGATTATTTCTTATGCACGAGGTTGAAAAATTACAGTATTAAAGCGAGCCCAGGACTGCTTATCTAACTTATTGTCCAGAGCTGGCAGTACCTTCTGGAGATTGCTCGAAGGGAATGAAAGAAGGGAAGGCCCGGCGTGATCTACTCGAACTCAGCGACGTTATCAATGCCTTATGACATGCATTAAAGGATTGAAAATGCCAAAGATTGTCGATGCAAATTTTTATCTGTCCATTAGCGAAATAGCCTGAACGAAATTTGCAGCCTGTCGCCAGCTTTCCCTGAGCACAAAAGAAGACCGGCGAAAGAGCAAAAAAAAAGGTGATGCCGCTTCATAATATTCGCAAAGTTCCTGACCTTTTTGCACGACTGATAAATATGCTCTTCGACTCTCTGAATTCTACAATCACACTTTGGAAATTTCACAACTTTTCAGAATAGATACTCAGCCTTCTTGCTATAACCGGACAATAAAATCATCTTTTAATTTCAGAAAGTAGTTCTCTGTTATTAAAATATGTATAAAAATATTTGAAGAAAACATCCAGGGTAATAATAATAATTACAAAAAAAGGGGGGGGGGTTAAATTGTACACAAATCTCATACCTTCCCTGATGGGAATATAAAAATATATTTTGTCTTCAAATACAAAATTTATCCACTTCTGGTGATTTTGTGGACATGAAAATACACTGAAACCTGGATATAAGAAATCAGGTTTAACGAGATTCCCAGAATTTCAGTCCTCGGCATTTTGGGGGAAAGGGAAAAAGAAAAAGAAAAAGAGGAAAAAATGGACAAAATTCTGCCTACGTCACAATTATCGATACATCTCTGTACATTTTGTTTTTAAATATTCGAGACAACTGAATCTAAATGTTCACATGCGACCAGGCCATTCCTATATAATAATCCTGCGTAATACTATACCAAACATCAAGTATTCTATACGTTTATTTCAAAAGTCAGTAAAACAGGTATCCTGTCGAAAAAATAAGTTGATCAAAAACTCAACAATAAGATTTCAGAGAAATTTTACATTGTCTACACAAATTTTTAACCAGCACAACTCTGCGACCAGTCATGTATGGGTTAATTGTTAAGATTGGCCAAAACTCAGCCTTAACGCATCTAATACTGTAAAAAACGCAATGCTGATAATGACATACAACTTTAAACTCACAAAAATCAAGCCCACAAACCCCAAACCCACAAACCCCAAAGTCACAAACCCCAAGACCACAAACTTCAAACCCACAAACCCCAAATTCACAAACCTCAACCTCACAAACTTCAAACCCCAAGCCCACAAACCCTAAGTCCAGAAAACCCAATCCCACAAACCCCCAAACCCACAAACCCCAAACCCACAAACCTCAAGCCCACAAATCCCAAAATCACAAACCACAAGCCTACAACCCCAAGCCCACTAACTCCAAGCCCAAAATCCCCAGACCAAGCTTAGGATTTGAAGTTTGTGGGCTTGGGGTTTGTGAATTTGGGTCTTATGAGCTTGGGGTTTGTGAATTTGGGGTTCGTGGGCTTGAAGTTTGTGGGCCTTGAGTTTGTATGTTTGCGGTTTGTGGGTTTGTAGGCTTGCGGGCTTGGGGTCTGTGGGTTTGGGGTTTGTGAGCTTGGGATTTTTGGTCTTGGGGTTTGTGGGTTTGGGTTTTGTGGGCTGGTGGTTAGTGGGCTTAGGTTTTGTGAGTTTGAGGTTTGTGGGTTTGAATTTTGTAGGATTGGGATTTGTGAATTTAGGGTTTGTGTTTGGTTTTTGTGGGTTTGAGGTTTGTGGGCTTAGGGTTTGTGATTTTCAGGTTTGTGGGTTTGTGGGCTCCTGGGCTTGGTGTTTGTGGGTTTGGGGTTTGTGGGCTTCGGACTTATGGGCTAGAGGTTTGTGGGCTTGGGGGTTCTGGGTTTGAAGTTTTTGGGCTTGGGGTTTCTGAATTTGGGGTTTTTGGGTTTCAGGTTTTTGAGCTTGGGGTTTGCGAGTTTGAGGTTGTATGTTATTATTCGCATTGCGTTTTTTAGAGTATTAGATGCATTGAAGCTATTTTTGGGTCAATCTTAACAGTTCACCCATAAATGACAGGTCGCAGAGTTGTGCTAGTTTCAAATTTGTGTTGAGAATGTAAAATTATACTGGAATCTTATTGTTGAGTTTTTGATCAACTTATTTTTCCGACAGGATACCTACTTTACTGATTTTTGAAATAAACTTGCAGAATACTTGACGTTTGGTATAGTATTACGCAGGATTATTATATAGGAATGGCCTGGTCGCAAGTGAACATTTAGATTGAGTTGTCCCGAGTATTTAAAAAAAAATTACCAAGTTTTAGCGAGAATTGTGACGTAGACAGAATTTTGTACATTATCCCCACTGTGTCGCGGTGCTCAATCATGCGTGACCAACAGCAGCGTAGCGATAGAGTGGGCAGTACCTTCAGCGCGTTAGTTGCGACAGGTTGCGTCAGCTATCAGCAGGAATGTTTACGTTTGAAATTACTGGATTTATGATTGAGAACGCTGCCAGCTATGCACGAAACCATACTTAAATTGAGGTTTCAGTGTATAATATTACCAAATAGAGCATAGATCAAAGTATAATCCCTTTGCATTGAGAAGTTGATTATATCTTTGGTTCAGAATTCATCTGTTTTGATTACAAATTCTATTACTTAGTTGAAAATTTATTTCATTTTTTTCAAATTCTACTATGTTCTTAAAAAGTTATCTTTTTTGGTTAGAATCCAATTATTTTACTTCAAGAAATGTCTACTATTATATTTTTAGTTCAGAATTATTCTCTTTTGGTTGAAAAGTCGACTTCTTGGTTAAAAATTTAAATATTTTGTTGAAAATTCAACTTGTTTGTTTAAAAGTCACCCGTTTTTGTGGAAAATTCAATCGTTTTGTTGAAGATTCGTCTTTTTGAATATGAAATCCGTTTATTTTCAATGAAGAATTCATTTTCTGATAGAAAAGTCATGTTTTTCATTGAAAACTAATATTTTAAGCTGGAAAGTGGATTTTTAAAAGTTAAACTGTCTACCGTTTTATTTTTGGCTCAGAATTTATTTCTTTTGGTTGAAAATTTTATCGACTTGGTTAAAAATTGGAATATTTTCTGGGATATTACTATTTTCTTAAAAAGTTTCCTTGTTTGGTCGAAAATTCAGCTATTTTGTTGAACATTCGTCTTTTGGATGGAAAATTCATCTTTTCGTAGATAAATGATTTTTCCATCGCAGATTCATCTTTTATGGTTGGAAGTTAATTATTTTTATTTGAAAAGTGTACTATTATATTTTTGGTTAAGAATGAATCTCTAACAGTTAAAAATTATATTAATTGATGGAAAATTCAATTATTTGATGAAAATTTAAGTACTTTGATAAAAAGTCCCTTTTTTCGTTTGAAATTTAATTATTTTATTTGAAAAGTCTAATTTCTAATTTTGGGTCAGAATAAATCTCTTTTGGTGAAAAATTCTACAACTCAGATAGAAATTTGATTATTTTTTTGAAAATTCAACTATTTTTAAAAAAAGTTATCTTTTTTTGTCCAAAATTCAACTGTTCTGTTGAAAATTCGTCTTTTGGATGGAAAATTCATCTCTTGGTAGATAAATCATCTTTTCCATCGCTGATTCATCTTTTGTGGTTACAAGTTCTTTTTATTTGAAAAATACACTATTATATTTTTGTTTGGAAATGAATCTCTAACAGTCGAATATTATAGTATTCGATAAAAATTTAATTATTTTGTGAAAATTCAACTACTTTGTTGAAAAGTCACCTTCTTTGTTTGAAATTTAATTATTTTATTTGGAAAGTCTAATATTATGTTTTTGGGTTGGAATTAAACGCTTTTTGTAGAAAAAATCTATAGATTGGGTAAAAATTTGATTATTCTGAAAATTTAAAGGAGTTTTTCAAGTTTTTTAAAGCATTTAATCTATTATTTAATTATTTTGTTATAAATTCAATTTGTGCTTAGAATTAATGTCTTTTGGTTAAGAATTCTACTTATTTGGTTGAAAATTTAATTACTTTGTTGAGAATAAAACTATTTTCTTCAAAATTCATCTTATTTGGTCAAAAATTCAACTGTTAAGTTGAACATTCGGCTTTTTATGTAGAAAATCCGTCCTTTCTGATTTGAAATATTCGTCTTTTTGGATAGAAATTTCGTCCTTTTGGATTGAAAATTCAGCTTTTGGTGGAACAGTAATACTTTTAGATTGAAACTTCATATTTTGTTGTAGTAAGTTAACTATTTTTTATTATAAATAAAAAATTTATTTTAAATTTTATTATAAATTTTTGGCCCCAGAGTTCACCACTTTTGATTAAAAAATTTCTCCATGTGGTGAAAATTGAATGACTTTATTCAAAATTGAAATATTTTCGTTCAAATTAATCTTTTTGGCTTGAAAATATGACTATTTGGTTGAAAATGCAACTATTCTTGGTTTAAATTTAATACTTTTTATTGAAAATTCAATAATTTGGCTAAAATATTTGGTTGTAAGAACAACTGTTCGATTGAAAATTAATCTTTTTGTTGAAAATTCAACTATTTGGTTAGAAATTGATTTTTATTGGTTTTAAAATGAATTTTTTGTATTGCAAATTATTTTTTTCGGATTTATAATCAAATTTTTTCTGAAACATTCGACTGTATAGCTTTATAACTATAAATTTACAGCAAAAAATTGAACTCTTCAGTTCGAAATTCGTCTTTTTGTGTTGAAAATTCATCTTTTTGGTTATTTAAAAGTAGTTATCCCTCTATTTCCTTGAAAAAATTACATTGTATATTTACTGTGGAGTTTTCAAATCTAAGTTTTTTAATTTAAGTTTTTTCTCAAGGTTTGATTATTTACAAAATTTATATAATAAAGCAAGTATTATTGAATAATTATTATTATCAATGCTTGAAATTCAACCGGGAATAACGTGATTATTTTTGACCGGTTAAACTGGGAAATAGCCTGGAATCTTTTTCTTGACATCTGATTGGACACCCTGAAATTCTAAATTTTGTTTCAAAAACAAAATCATCCTAAAAATTGAAGAAAGCTTCAAAAGTTAGTTGATACACTAATTATTAAAATTGATTTTGTCTGAAGATGATTTTTAATAGCATATTGTGTAACAAGTGCGAAAAGTAGACAGATCTGCAGTTCTTGTAATAAATGCAGAGAATGAATAATTTGAGGTACAATAAAAACAAACTCAATTCTTTGCACGTTAGGTATCGTGCCGAAAAGAGATTTGGAACGAAGAGCGCATGCGCAGCGGTACGCAAAAGTTACTTTTCCGCACTGCTCAATAATTGGCCACGTACAAAAAGTTCTTATTAAAAATATTAGACAATTTGTCATTCACTACAGTGGAAAATATTTAAAAATTTTTTTTGTGATAGAAAATTATTCATGCGTCGAGTATGGTGCTTGGAGACGATCGTTGATGCATTTAATTTATCAGAAGAGTATAAGACACGAGCAAAGTGATAGGCAGACAGGTGTTATCAGGACGAGTCGAGCGGCGCACTTTAAATGATGCCCATATCGTGATTTATCGAGACCCCCGAGGACTATGAGGATTTTAGAAATTTATCAAGCAAGACTGCCCACCTTTTTCATTTGCAGTTGCACTTAAAAAATTCCAAGTTGAAGCACTGTTTCGTGTTGGTCCCGTTATCAACATTTTCGACTCTTTATTGCCACGTCCTCAGCCAACATTAATCACGCTTATGAATTAGGACTTTATCGCTCTAATGAATTAGCTCACCGAATCAGTAAGCCCGCATACGATTTTTTTCACTCGTTTCACTTCACTAATGAATAATGGTAAGCATACATTATTTGCATGAGAAAAATTGTTTTTGTTTGTTGCCCTCAGGTATTTTTGGGGGCGTTCAAAAACCGCTTCACATCCCCCCATTTTTGTCAAATATTTAGTCTTCGATTTAATTTGATAAAAGCCTAGTATAAGTCACAAAACATACAAATATAATATTTTCACAGATTTCACAGCCACAAATTCTTGCTCTCTTAATAGGGGAAATAGGATAATTTTTCAGGAAAATAGGAAAATAAATTCTTCTGCAAAAATCTATAGATACCATATTTAGTTAAATATCAAACGCTCAAGATTTAAAATCTAGATATATTGATTCTTCAACCAAATATTTTAATTTTAAACAAACAAAAAAATTCATTTTAGACCGATCAGTTGCATTCGTAACTATATAGTCAATCTTTTATCCAAACGAGACGAATTTTTAATAATTCAGTGAAATTTTCAACCTTCGCAGACGAAATTTCGACTAAATTGTCGAATTTTTAAAGGAACATAATTATTTCGAACCACAAACTTTTTCATTTTCAATAAAGTAGTCCAATCGTCAAGCCAGGAAGAGGAGTTTTTTAGAAGACAGTTGAATTTTCAATTAAGACAGATGAATTTTCACTAATTTATAATCATTTATAATAATTTATATATAATATATTATAATATGTTTATATATTATGACATATTTATATAATAATTTTCTATCAAAAAGTAATGATTATTTATCCAAAAAGACGAACTTTCAACAAAGCAGTGGGATATTTAAACATAAAGGTATTTAACACATAGTTGAATTTTCAACCTGCAAACAATAATTTTCAACCAAACTGTGGAATTGAGGAAACATTAAGTATCATCCAAAAAGTTGATACATTTTCAACAGAATAGTTGAATTTTTAACTAAATAGTTGAATTTTTGTACAAATGGTCGAATTAAAAAAAAACGTGAACTGAGAAAAGTTGTATGTTCAACCAAATAGTTAAATTATCAGCCCAAAGGGACTGAATATCATATCCAAATAGACAAATGTTCAACAAGACATTTAAATTTCAACGAAATAATTAAATTTTTCACGAAATAGTTGAGTTTTCAAATAGAATTATGAATATTCAAGAACAAAAATTCCTAACAAAGTAATTCAAGTTTCAACCATGTAATTGAATCTTCAATTAAAAGATTAATTTTTAACAAAAAATATAATAGTTGATATTCCAACCAAAGAAAGATTTTAGTTTTAAATAAAAGACACTCGATTTAAACAAAATGTCGAATTTTGAACAAACAATGTCATATGTAGTTGATTTTTTATACAGAAAAGATATTTTTATTTCTAAACCAAAAACTGTTTTAATTCAATCGAAAATGCGTATTTTCAACCCAAACATATGAATTTTCAGCTAAAAATTTAATTCTCCGCCAAATAGTTGAATTTTCTATGCAAGTATTCAGTTTTCAAACTCAGGAGGAGGAATTTTCGACGAAGAAGTTGAATTTTTAACATGAATAGAGCAGTTGTAAACTAAAATAAACCAATTTTCAACCATAAATGGAATAATTAAATTTGCAGTTGAAAAAATCAATTTTCACTAGAAAAAACGGCCCCAATAAAAAATTTCATATTTGAACTTTATTCTTGAAAATAAAATCGAGGAAGCGTTAGTTTCAACCTATAAAAAAACTGATTATTTTGTTGTTTTTGGTTCTCTTTTTTTCTCCTTTTTTAGGACTTCTTGTGAAATTTCGTTCGACAATTTAACTTTTTTAAGCTTATATTTTTTGAAAAAATGTACCTCCAAATATTTAATAAAAAAAGGCATTTAGTTATAGACTAGGGTGGACCAAATTTTTTTCCGAATATTCAGGTATATCGCCCGGAAATTTGTTCGAATCCACAAAAAAATGAATGCATTTTTTTCTTCTAATAATAATATTCATTTGAATGAAATATTACTTTCCAAACATCACCCCCATAAGTCTATTTTATATGGTCCCGAAAAAGCCTATAAGTGAAAAATTGGATTTTCAGAGTACTGATAATATACTGATAATAAAATGTTTACATGAATTTTTCAAACAATTTATTAATTTTTTAAGCAATTCTTTCTTCGAATAGAGTTGGAAAGTCGCGATTTTTTCAAAATTTTTCGACTTTTTGTCAAATTTTAAATTGGAGAGAGGTTATAGTTGATTGATGTTGACAAAAGTAACTGCTTTAACAATTAATTATCATTGTTAGTAATATTGTCTTTGAATAATGTTAGAATTTGCGCTTTTTTCTGCAATTTTCAATTTTTTGTCCATTTTTCACCTGAAGTGAATTAATATTTGATTGAGTAGCAGAAATAATTGTTATGATAAATTATTATTGTTTATAGGTATCTTCTTCTATATTAACACTAGATACCTGCGATTTTTCTTGAAATTCTTAATCATAATCATCATATTAATCATATTCTCTTTGCTTGATGGTAGAATGTTGCGGTTTTTTCTGGAATTTTCAACTATTTGTCTCTTTTTTACTTGAAGTGACTTAATAATTATTTAAATTTGAAAAAAATAATTGTTTGAACAAATTATTATCGTTTATAACTATATATATATCTTCATCCAATTAATAACACATTGTTGCGGTTTTTTCTGGAATTTTTAAGTTTTAGTCCACATGTCACTTCGTGAAGTGATATTCAATGCATGTTAACAAAAATAGTTTTTCGAACAATTTACTATTGTTTATAACTATCTACTCTCAGATAAGTGCTAGAAAGTTGCGGTTTCTTCTGAAATGTTTAATTCAGCTTCGCCTTTTTAGTTAGGAAGAAGTGATAAATGAACATTTGATTAGACATTAGTCCACCCACCTACTTCTAATGACCTAATTATTTCATTCTTTGTATTTGTCTCTTGTATAAGATAGCTTTTTTGTTTAAATTAATTTATGTTCACATTAGAAAACAAGCAAAAATAATTCACTCAGAAGATACAATACTATTTGAAAAATGATTTGTGTTGAGTTTCACTTATTATTTATTTATAACTGAAAACTCAAAGCGAAACTAAAGATTTAAGAAAAAAGCCACTTTCTAGCATTACTATCAGAGAACATAGTTATAAACAATAATCATCTGTTTGAATGATTTTGTTTCTTAGCTTGTATTAATTATTACCACACTAAGTAAAAAGTGGACAAAATTTTAAAAAGTTCAGAAAAAACCGCAATTTTTAATACTCATCTAAGAGAAGATAGTTCTAAACAGTAATAAATTGTTCAAAGAACCATGTTTGTTGACTTGCATTAATTATTACTTTACGAAGTAAAATGTGATACAAAATTGAAAAATTTCAGAAGGAACCGCAAATATCTATCATTAATGAGGAAGACGGTTATAATATATAATAATTTTGTTCAAATATTTATTTTCGCTGAATTGAATTAAATATTATTAACTCACTTCTAGCGGAAAATATACAAACGGTAGAAAATTTCAGAACAATCATTTCTGAAAAAACTGTGAGTTTCTAGCATTAGAAAAAATATTATTAATAATAATAATAAATTGTTTAAATCAGTATAGAGTAGTATTTAATGTATTGAAAATAATTTGCATCGAAAAAAGCCGCAATAAATCATAATTAGCGCAAAAAATTAGGCTAATTGTGAAGAATGAAGTTGAGTTTCAACTCGATGTAGTTACTATTGACGGTTCTGAATAAAAGTTACAAAATCGTCTCTTTCTTGGAAAATACATGTTAAACTTCACGAGATTTTCACCACCTCTAAAATATAATTTTTTGTTTAGAAAAAAGTGGATTCATTTCTCATATGGATTTGAAGAAATTGTCGGAAGATATGCATAAAAATTTTTAAAAAATGTTCCAATGCATTTTTGGACCACTAGACCCTGTTGTCGTTCTCTATAGAGTTCAGTTCTTTGTACTGTTTCTCAAAAGTTCGATTCTTGGTCAACTCTCAAAAAGTTTTATCATGAGAGATTATGCAGTGATGAAATTACACTTGGTTAGAAAATCGTAACAATAGAGGTTATTATACTGTATATATTACAAAGAAACTTTATAATCGTTTTACGAGAAATATCCGTTTAGAGCACGAAAGTGAAACTTATTAATAATAATAACACCCTAAGAGATTTACGATATTTCCTCGAGAATGATCTTTCGATAGGTGAATTAAATAGCATATTATAAGCGAAAGGGAATATTGCTGTGAATTTAGTTCGGTTAAGGTTACGCAAACGATAGCAGTGAAGATTTATATCGTAAAGTTTATGGATATATCTCGGGCACGACCGCGACAGTCCTATCAAAAATCAATCTCCTAAGAAATGAACTGACTCGCGTGCACATATTCTATTCATATTCTGTTATTCTAGTATTTTCCATTTTTTTCTGGGATGGAGATATTAGATACTCGCATGCTATTTGCAAAATGAACTGATTTTCACGCGATTCTCACATTCTTGTATGAGGTATGTCTGAAAAGGCCTTGTGTAAAGAAAAATATGATGAAATTGCTCAATCTCAGCGAATATATTACAAGCTATTAATCTCAATTCATAAAGGGATACATTTATTATCTATTGCTAGCATAAATCGCGGATTATGCGCCCGTGTAGTTTTTAGATTTGAAGAAAAAAATATTTTTGACACAAAATAAAACTTTCAAGTAATTACTTATTTTTGCGGCTTATTTTATTGTGAGGTTGTATTATTATTATTTTTGCAAAATTCTTGAGAAAACACAAAAATATTTTTGAATATTTCAGATATGTCAAATGAAAATTTCAACCAAAGAAGTTGACTTTCGTGCAACTGGTTGAAGTTTCAAATAAAAAAAACTTCAACTGAAATAGGTTTCATTTTTACATAAGAAAGAGCTACACTTCTCCGAAAAAAAAACAAATTTTTAACAAAATAGTTACATCCTCAACCAAAAAAGCATATTTCTCAACCAGTTACATTTTTAAAGAAAAAAGGTTACATTTTCGAAAAAAGAGACGAATTTTCTACAAAGCGGTTCAATGTTTTAAACCGGAAATTTTTAATTATTCAAAATGAAACGTTAATTTTCAATCAGATACATGAATTTTTCACCGAAAGTATTAATTTTCTAACAAAAAAGTCGAATTTTCGATGAAATAGTTAAATTTTCAACAAAAGAGATGAATTTTTTAACTTAATGTTGGGGAAAAATTGGTCCTAAAATCTAATACATCCATTTAAATTGATGAATCTTCGAATGAAAAAAAAATTTCAACAGGAAAGTTCAACTTTTGAACAAATAGTTGAATGTTCAACCAAAAATATGAATTTTGAACACAGAATGTAATAGTTGATATTTCAATAAAAAAAATTTTAATTTAAAATAAAAACCAATTGAAATCATCCAAAAAGACTTATTTTCAACAAAGTAGTTAAATTGTCAATCAAGAAAATTGTTCTTCGAAGAAGAAACAACATTTCAAACAAATTATAATTTGAAGAAGAAACAATTTTCTAAAACAAAGGAGAACTTCAAATAACAACTTATTTTTTCGGTTTATTCATTTATTTATTTTTAATTATATTAATTTAATTCATTCGAAATTCTTAAGAAAAAGGAACGGATTTTTCGATATTTCAGATATATCAAATCAAAATTTTGACCAAAAAAGTTAATTTTCAACCGAATATTTCAACTTTCAAGCAAATAATAATTATGATGTTAAATGAATAATATTGAATTAATAATTAACCCCATCCCCTCTTAAAAAATTCAAACCGTATTTTCAAACAAATAGATGAACTTTGAACCAAATAAATGAACTTGAAAAAAATACATGCTGAACGAAAACTGTATTACATAATTTATGTTTAAACCAAAATACATTTCCAATTTTTTTTAAAAATCAGTTGAAATTCTCTACATAGACGAATTTGCAGCTAAATAGTAGAATCCTCGACAAAAAAAGAATAATTTTCAACCAGTTGTATTATCAAACAAGAAAGATGACATTTTTACCAAAATAGATAAATCTTCTACAAAGGTAATTTAGATTTTTTTATCATTCTTATTTATTATTATAATTTTATTTTTATTATATTATTTTTTATTCAAATTTTTCAACCCAAAAATATTTCAATTTCCGACAAAAAAGTTTATTTTCAACCAAATAGATGAATTTTGTGCCAAGAATAATTATTTTCTACCAAAAAGTCACATTTTTAATGATGTAGTTACATTTTCCACCAAAGAGATGAATTTTCAACTAAATTGAAAGAAAAAATAGGTTGCAAAATTCAATGCATCCATTTAAAAGTATGAATCTTTACAACAAAATTAATTTTTAACAAAATAGTTTAACTTTTGAATAAATTGTGGAATTTCTAACCAAAAAGACGAATTCTCAACGAGAAATTTAATAATTGATATCTCAATTAAAAAATATTTTGTATTTTAAGTCAAAAACTGTTGAACTCATCCAAAAAAGACGTATTTTCAACAAAATAGTTGAATTTCCAACAAGAAAATTCTTCGTTTTAAAAGGAAAAAAATTTCAACCAGATTATAATTTGAGTATAAAATCAATTTTCAAAAGAAAATCTTCAGATATTTACTTATTATTTCGGTTAATTTGTTTATTTGGTTTCAAAGTTACATTAATATAATTTTCCAAAAATCGTTGAGGGAATACAGATTTTTTAATATTTCAGATATGTCAAATAAAAATTTTCACCAAAAAAGTGAATTTTCAACCGCAGAGTTGAAAGAATATTTTTTTACCAGTATGAATTTTCTATGAGGAAAAGCTAGTTTCTAACCAAATAGATGAATCTTCTGAAAGAAATTAATTTTAGACATAAAAGTTCCACTTTTACTCAAGTAGTTGAATTTCCAACCAGAAGGATGCATTCTCAACAAAAATTTAATAACTTATACTTCAAAAAATCAACCAAAAAATAATAAATTTGAACCAGTTGCATTTTTAAACAAAAAAGGTAACCTTTTTACTGAAAGAGACAAATTTTCTACAAAGTAGTTTAATTTTTTAATCCGAAAATATGAATTTTCAACAAAAAAAGTTAATTGTCATCCAAATAGATAAATTTTATACCAAGAATATTAAGTTTGTACAAAAAGGTCGAATTAAAAAAAAAGTTATATTTTTAACGAAAGAGATGAATTCTCAACGAAAAATGTAGTAGTTGATATTTCGATCAAAAAATATTGTAATTTTTCCTCAAATATAGTTTAGTCATCCAAAAAAGGTGAATTTTTTACAAAATACAAATTTTGTGGTACTATTTATTTTTTAAGTTTGTTTTTTGATAAGATTAATTTGATAGAATTTTCCTTAGATTCTTGAGAAAATACAGAAAGATTTTTAAATATTTGAGGCATGTAAAATGGAAATGTCAACAAAACATAACATAATTATTTAAACAATTGATTATTGTTCATAACTATCTTCTCTTAAAGTAATGTTAGACAGTTGCGCTTCTTTCTGGAATCTTCAGGTTTGCTTTGCGTTTTTAGTTATCAACAAACAATAAATAAACATTAACAAGAATCATTTTTTCCAGTATTATATTTTTTCAAAGAGAATTATTCTTATTCTTCTTACAATTGTAAAAAATATTAATTAAAAAAAAGGCTACACTGGAGAAAATACCCTTCCACCAATGATAATATACATATATAGAGATGAAAAAGGTCTAAATCAAATAATTTTATTAATAAATTATAACATCTCACGGAACAAGATAGACTTACTACTGTCAGGAAATAGCTTCCGGCAATTGTTACCACTCGTAGCAAATATTGTTTCTGACTGTTGTCTCTAGTTATCAGCGAATTAAAGTTAGATATGAATTTGAAAAATAACTATTTCGTTTCAGAAAAATATGAGCACAAAAAAGAGATTGTTTGAAAAATGATTCTCCCTCATTTTTATTTATTATTTGTTCATATAAAAAAAGACAAAGAAAAGTTTGAAATTTCAGAAGAAACCGCAACTTTCTAGCAATTATGTAACATAAGAGAAGATAAATATTTCAAGATAGGCAAGATAGGTTCGAAATAAAACAAAAAAAAATAAACAATAACAAATTTTTCAAACAATTGTGTTTGTTAAATTTAATTAATTTTTACCTCATCAAGTGAAAGGTAAATAAAAGGCTACAAATTTTAGGAAAAACAGCGACTTTGTAGCATACTTATGAAAGAAAATAGTTATAAACAATATAAATTTGCTCGAACAATTATTTTTGCTAAATTTCATTAATTAGTAACTCACATCAAGTACAAAGTGGACAAGAAGTTGAATATTTCAGAAAAAAAACGCAACTTTCTAGCATTATTCATAATAAAAATTATTAAAAATGATACCGAATTATTTAAACATTCATGCCTGTTACCTGGCATTGATTATTTTATCAAGCTTATTCAAAAATTGAAAATAAGTTGAATAAATGGAAAAAACCGCGACTTTTCAACTCTATTTTAAGAGAACATTGATAAAAACGATAATAAATTGTTTAAACGATTTAGAACAATGTATGGGGGCGGTACATGAAAGTTTATTTTCTACTTTAATTTTACAGCTGATTATTAAGAGAAATTTCGAGTTTCAACTAAATTCATCTATAATTGACGATTCTGAATAAAATTTACAGAAACGTTTTTTTTATGGGAAATACATATTAAACTTAATACATAAACGCACCTATGTTTTTGTGGTCTTACACCAATTTCTAGGCGATGAAAATTATGTAAATTCATTCCCAGCATATATTTTTAAAGGATATTTTCAAATTAAATTTATTCAGAAAAGAGATCTTCTCATTTCACTCCGCTGGGATTCGAACACCAGATCAACTGATTCCCAGACAGTTAATTTTGTCAAAATTCACCTAATTATTCAAGTAGCCACAAGTTCATGAAAATAATTTGTTGGCCTTGAAAAATAATATATTTCGTCCACAAATAATTTCGCGACCGTGTCGGTTATGAATATAGTATACAATTTTCATTAAAAATATGGAAATCTATTTTTACGGATTGTGAAATGAGACAGAAAGGAAGATGAGTTATGAAGCACCCTGGAGAATTAAGGTAGCCTGCTCAACAGAATAATTTTCCACACGAATAAACTGAGTGGTTAATTAGTAGGGGAGATAATACAATTTTTTTCCAAGACACGCTTCATTGTACCGATGTGAGTTCAATTCTTCCAGAACGTTCTTTTTCCAGTTTATTTATAGTTGTACTTTTTACCATGTTAATCAATATTATCATCGTTATTATCACAAAGAAATTCCTCTGCAACTCGTTAGTTATCCACACGAAATAAAACATTGAAATGTCTATTAGCGGTTGTCTCGTTTTTTGTGCATAGTTTCGAAAGACGGGTAATATTGGTTTATTCCTGGAAAATTACGCCAGATTATACCATAAAGCCTAAAAAATTAGTTGCACACTTTATTGTCTATAGATTTCCTTGCCTCAGTTGTTCCCGATTTTGGTTTGCTATATTATTTATGAATTAATTTCTGAAAATATAAAATAATGAAATATTTAGAAACAATCATGGTATATTATGTCGTTTCAGATTGACTGATTTTAAGTAGAATTGCGGAAAATCTATCAGTTCGAAATTTTGCCTTTTTAACCGAGGTGAAGGACATAAGATGTTTCTAAAAAAACGTTTTCCTATCATTATCACAATTCCTGGCCGATTCCGGAAGGTCTCGAACGTCGTCCTAACATATTCCGTTTGCAGAGGGTGTACAAAATACATTTTCCTTTAGGAAATTAAGTTTTAAATAAAAATTTGCTGCACCCAACCCATTTTTTAAGGTCTTTAAGATATTTCTTTCTCAAGGAAGTTAAGTTCTAAATGAAAATTGGCTACACCCAACCCAATTTTTTATGACCCGTCATTGTTCAACTATTTCCGAGTACTCCCGGTCTGGAAAAATACATCTTTCCCAAGGAAATCAAATTTCAAATTAAGATAGGCTGCACCCGAAATGTTTTCTTTCATGACTCGCCATTGTTCAACTACTTCCGAGTGCTCCAGGTCTGAAAAAATACATCTTCCCTAAGGAAATTAAGTTTCAAATGAAGATTGGCTGCACCAAAACAATTTCCTTCGCGACCCGTCATTGTTCAACTACTTCCTAGGGAACCAGGTCTAAAAAAATACATCTCCTTCATGGAAGTTAAGTGCTCAATGAAGATTTGTTGCACCCGACCCTTTTTTCATGACTTGTCATACAACTTTCAGCTGCACCTGGTCTGTAAAATATTTCTTTCTTGAGGAACTTAAGTTCTAAATGAAGATTAGCAACATCCAACCAATTTCTTTCATGACCCGTCATTGTTTAACTATTTCCAAGTGCACCAGGTCTAAAAAATTACACATTCGAGGAAGTGAAGTTCTCAATAAAGATTGGCTGCACTCAACCCTTTTTTTCATGACCCGTCATTGTACAGGTAAATCTGAGTGCACCAGGTATAAAAAATACGTCTTGCACGAGAAAGTTAAGTTCTAAAGGAAGAAAATGTGTTTTTTATACCTGGTAATGTCGTATAATGACAGCTTGTTCCAGTAACGGTTGGGGTGCGACCAATGGCTATTTATAATTCAACTTCTTGGAGGAAAATGTATTTTTTTCAACTAATGCACTTGGAAGATGTCGTGAAATGATAGGTCGACCTAATAACCGTTGAGGTGCGACGAATCCGTATTTAGTACTTAACTTCCTCGAGTAGGATTAATTTTATATACGTGGTGCACTCGGAAGATATTGTACAATGACGGTTCGTCCCAGTAACCATTGGGGTGAGAGCAATCTTTATTTAGAAATAAACTTCCATAAAGAAGATGTATTTTTTACACTTGGTGAACTAAAATTCCTTGAAGAAGGTGTATTATTTATACCTGATGCATTTGGATGTTCACGGATGTTTACGGATCTTCTTCGTAACCATTGAAATTTGACCAATTCCTATTTGAAAGCCAACGTCCTCGAGGATGATATATTTCGTAGACATAGTGTTAAGGGAATCTGTTGACGACGTACAGTGGTTCTTCCCCTCTCTTTGTTTCCTCTAACTTCCACTACTTCTCCTTTCATCATCTCTCCTCACTTCCCATAATTCTCATCCCTTCATTTTCCCTCACCTCCCGTGCTTTTCTCACCGCATTACCTCTCATTCCCCCTACTTCCTATCCTTTGTAACTCTAACTTCCCCTACTTCCTCTCGTAAAGTTCTCCTTAATTTTCTTCACTTCCACACTCATTTTCCCTACTTTCCTTTCCCTTCTTTCGCTTATTTCCCCCCTTTGGTTTGCTTTTCTTCTTTTCTCATAATTTTTCGTCACTTCCAACGCTTCTTCTTCCCTCAATTCCTATTACTGTCCCTACTTTCTCTCCCATCATCTTCCCTTATTTCCCTTTCCCTCATTTCTCCTCATTCCCCAAACTTCCATTTCTTTGATCTGCCCCGCTTCATTTCCCATAACTCCCATCACTTCCCTTTCTTCTGCTTCCATCTTTTCTCGTCGTTTTCTAGACTTCGCGCCCCCGCATTCCCTGATTTCCTTTATTTCCTCTTCCATTGTTTCTCCTAACTTCCTCCACTTCTCCTTCTACTATATCCTCTTATTTTTCCTCACTTGCCCGTACTTTTCCTCTCCGCATTACCCCTCACTCCCCCTACTTTCCATCAACTTGTCTTTTTTAACTTTCCCTAATTCCACTCTCGCAATTTCTCCTCACTTCTCATAATGCCTCTCCCCTCATTTCCCCTCGTTACATCTACTCCCCCTGCCTTCATTTCCCCTCCTTTCCCTTCCTCGATTTGCCCTTCTTCTCTTCCCATAATTTTCTCACACTCCTAATATTCCTTCTTGCTGTCCCCATTTCCGCTCCCATCATCTTACCTTATTTCCCCTCCCCTCATTCAGCCTTATTCCCCATACATTTCTCCTGATTTCCTCCAGTTCCCTTCCCATCGTTTACCCTGAATTCCTCTGCTTTCCCTTTGACTACCTACGCTCATTTTTCCTCACTTTCTCGGCCTTCCCCTCCACGCACTACGCCTCACTCCCCCTACTTTCTATCCCCTTGCCACCCCTATATTCCCCAGTTCCGCTTACTTCCCATAGCTCCTCTTCCCTCATTTCTCCTCACCTCACCTACTTCCCCTCACAAAATTCCACCTCACTTCCCCCACTTGAGAAAAGAACGATGGATGGACACTTAACCGAAACTATAAGAGTTTCTGCCCGAGGTTTCGAAGCCCTAAATATATATATATATATATATATATATATATATATATATATATATATATATATCAAAAAATATAAAAATTAACTAAACACCTCAATAATTTTCCAGGTGAAATATTTTTCCAAGAGGGTCAAGGTCATTCTTGAAGTAACATTCGACAAGGAATCCAGTGGTGACCTTGATTTTACCTTGTCTTTGACCTTCAAGGTCATTTCAAGGTCAACTTTGTTTTTTGAATGGGACCCCTATTTTTGACAACAGCAATCGAAAGAGCGGGAAATTTTAAGTTCAAAAAAGGACTGAGGTCATGGTCAAGGGTGACCTTGAACTCCAGCTGAAGGTTATTAGGCTAGACCCAGGTATGAGCGGGTCCAATCTGTACTGCTGCGGCTCAGGTGTTTACGAAAAATGTCGAGATCATTCTTGAAGTAACTTTTAACGAGGAATCCAGTGGTGACCTTGAATTTGACCTTGAGCTTAACCTCCAAGATTATTTCAAGGCAAACTTTGTTTTTTTAATTGGAAACCCCTATTTTCACAACGGCAATCAAAAGAGCGGGAAATTTTGCGTCCAAACATGTACTCAGGTTACAGGTCAAGGACGACGTTGAGCATCACCTTGAAGGTCAAGCTCGAAGTCAAATTCAAGGTCACTACTGGATTCCTCGCTGGGAGTTACTCTAAGAATGACCTCGCCATTTTTCGTAAACACATGAGCCGCATCAGTACAGATTGGACCCGCCCCATACCTTGGTCAAGCCTAAT
>CAKNXH010000126.1:58021-103091 GCA_932178445.1 Andricus quercusramuli
AGGAATCCAGTGGTGACCTTGATTTTACCTTGTCTTTGACCTTCAAGGTCATTTCAAGGTCAACTTTGTTTTTTGAATGGGACCCCTATTTTTGACAACAGCAATCGAAAGAGCGGGAAATTTTGAGTTCAAAAAAGGACTGAGGTCATGGTCAAGGGTGACCTTGAACTCCAGCTGAAGGTTATTAGGCTAGACCCAGGTATGAGCGGGTCCAATCTGTACTGCTGCGGCTCAGGTGTTTACGAAAAATGTCGAGATCATTCTTGAAGTAACTTTTAACGAGGAATCCAGTGGTGACCTTGAATTTGACCTTGAGCTTAACCTCCAAGATTATTTCAAGGCAAACTTTGGTTTTTTAATTGGAAACCCCTATTTTCACAACGGCAATCGAAAGAGCGGGAAATTTTGCGTCCAAACATGTACTCAGGTTACAGGTCAAGGACGACGTTGAGCATCACCTTGAAGGTCAAGCTCGAAGTCAAATTCAAGGTCACTACTGGATTCCTCGCTGGGAGTTACTCTAAGAATGACCTCGCCATTTTTCGTAAACACATGAGCCGCATCAGTACAGATTGGACCCGCCCCATACCTTGGTCAAGCCTAATAACCTTCAGCTGGAGTTCAAGGTCACGCTTGACTCATGACCAAAGTACATTTTTGAATGTAAAATTTCCCGCTCTTTCGATTGCCGTTGTCAAAAATAGGGGTTCCCATTTTGAAAACAATGTTGACCTTGAAATGACCTTGAAGGGTTAACTCAAGGTCAAATTCAAGGTCACCACTGGATTCCTCGTTGAAAGTTACTACAAGAATGACCTTGACCTTTTTAAAAAATATTTTACCTGGAAAATTATTTAGGTGTTTCGTTACTTTTTGGACATCCTGTGTACATATTTATTTATTTTTTTATGTTTATTTTCATTTCTTTGTACTCATTTATTTTTCCTTATCTGCAACTTTTTCATAAAATCCGATTGTGGGAACAACTGTAAACATATAATTCATTAAAGGGAAATTAGTTTTCTGAGTTTTGCAGTTTATTATTCTTCCGCTCTTAATGTAATTTCTCGTATTCAGGTAGAAGTGATTATCATACATGACTTTTAGTCTTTAAGAACATTCTAGATTTCGACAGCAGGGTGGGTAGAGAAAGAAAATTTTTGGAAAACGGTAATGTGTGGTAAAGTAGCGCATGATTTTTATTCGATCGATAAATGCCTTGGTTTTGCACAATAACAAAATATGTTTAAAAAACTTATCATTTTCGTAATTCTGATATTTTCGTGGATGGCAATTTCTTTCACAGGAATGTAGAAAGAACTTTTTCAGGTATATAGATCGCTCCTACTGGTGTAAATGCGCTAGGACATTTTTTATTGGTCTAGGAAATCAGAATTCGAAAAAATAAAAAACTCAGTTTTTGAAAAATTCACTATATTTACACCTATAATTTCCTAGACAAGTCACATTTTTTTCAGTGTATTTTTATCAGTGGAAGCATTCTAGATACCTAAACAAAATTCTCTCTACATTTCTTTAGGCTTTAAAACCATTTATTGAAAACAGGGGTCTACTAAACATTGATAATGTCTGATAGGCCTGCAAATAAAAATCTATGAACATTTTTAAAGACGTTTAAGGCCTCCATAAATATGAAAAAAAATTGACGCGCAAAACCAAAGCGTTTAAAATCGATCAAATCCGCATTCATCATACTTTTTTTAGGGTAGTTATATGCTACTTTTCCACATAGTTTTATTTTTGATTTCCGAAAAATTTTCTATCCACTCTATTCAGCAGCAAATGGTCAATTTCATTACCCCTACTGCAATTGGGGACTGAGTATTCGAGAAGGTTGGCACTCAGTAATTGTTTGGCTGTCGCTCTGTAAGCCTTTATTACACACCGCTCTTTAAACATATTTCAGAATTTTGTACCAAATAAATATTAATTGTCATGTTACATTATTTTTCATTCACTAGAGCTTAGGTTCACCTTACCCACACCAAGTACCAAACCACAACTTTTGGACCCCCTTCGAATTTGAAAAAAAAATCTGTTATTTTTGTTTCCGCCCTAATTCCCGTAAGTGAAAGACTTCTCTCAGCTGTTCGTTTCGATTTGGTTCTTTTGAATGAATTCATAGAACATGAGGACGCGAGGCGCGGCCTTGAGAAGATAATTATAAGCGTAGATTTTGGCGAGGTAACGCGCGTGCCAAGCTTCCAGCAGTTTCCAGCAATGGTGTTGCCAGTCACGCAGCCGGATTCGGTTCGATGGCGATGGTCCCTCCTGAAGACAGTTGCCCCGAGATAATAATGCTAATTACAGTTGAAGTCGTTGGGGCCCAATGCGATATTTAAAAAAAACTTCAATTCCATTTACATGTCGCCCGTTCCTGGAATCCCAGTATTCGGTGGTTGCCAATACACGTAGAAACCAGCCTGCGCTCACCTTGTGATACCACCTCGCTTACCGGTCTCACCAACGTATTCCCATTCTCATCGCATTCTCCCTGAAAAAAAAACCTTTGGAACGTATAGAGTATACACCAAAGAAATTAAGTTGTACCCGCGTACATTCTGAGGCGCGTCCGGGTTTCTGACCATTTACACTCCACGGCTCGTTTTTCGCCTCCCCCTTTCTCCTTAATAGCTGTCGATTCTCGTATATTAAAATTTAAATCCGAGACATTTGCAAAAATGTTTCTACGACCTGATACCGCAATTACATTATATCATTGTAATCTTTACAGTATCCTCGCAGGGTGCTAACGGAGATAGCCCACCATACAAAGAAGATCCTCGAATGTTCAGGAAACAGAATTAAAATTTAGGCAGTGAGAATTATTGCCTTTGGTGAGCATAAATTTGATCAAAGTACTCCGACGCAGGAGTTTGATGAAGTAGGGTAATCGATACAATGGTTAGCCCTAATGATTGACTACCTCATTTGAATATGCGTATATGAAACAATACTCGCGAATAAAATTACTAATAAATAGTACAAGATGAAGCGCAAACAATTCCACAGCGTATTCGACAATAAGCTAACTTACTAATTTTAGTAGGTTAGTGCGGCCGCTTCAAGAATAGTTTTCATATACTCAATGACAGAAATAAAAATTTTTAAGCTTTGTTAAATTGGGTTCTAGGAGAGTCTAAAATCTGAACGAGATGAGTACATTGTATTGCAAGGGACAAGGGGCGACAGCTTAACAAGATCGTTTTATATACTTATTGACAAAAAAATAAGAAGTCTAAAATTTCTCAAGTTAGCTTCTAGGAAAGTCTAAAGTCTAGATTGAATGAGTTAATTAAAATGCTATGATAATAAAACTAATTCGGCAAGTGCAGGCATCGACAATAAAGTGGATCTACTTCTTGAACTGTAATGCTGCTAAAGCAATAAAGTTAGTAGTACTTAGTCCAAGTATCAGCAAAACAATAGTTTCTTATGCGTAAGGGCTGCTGACAAGCGAATCATAATTGCGGAAGCAACAATTTTGGCTAGACCCCCCGTGAAAATTAACCATCAAAAAGATAGAGGAAAAGCAATCCCCCCACCATGGTTCGAGAAAACCGACCTGCAAGTCTAAGTGTTTATAAGTTAAAGCGCACTTGTTCATTAAGAAAAAAAATTTTCTGAAGTTCACATCGTGTGAGAAAAAAGTTTGCATATTTTGAGATGGCTGATCGCAAAGCGAAACGCCTCTCAGGTGTTCAATATCGGAAGCGAAAATCTGAACGCGATGAAGACAATGAAAAAAATTATTCATTGTTTGAATATTAAAAAAAAAGTGATGATACACAAGTGATTGTTCTGGCTGTAAGTGATCAAGTTGCAGAAGCTGTTGAGCAAGTCCAGGAACATGAATATAAGGAATGTTTTCAAGCGAACTGTAATGATTTTACCTTTAAACTCAGTTACCATTTTCAAAAGTTGAAAATGAGTAAGCCAATTTTTTGAGATGTTGCGAAAGTTCGTTTATATTTATAATGTAAACTTGATAATTTTTTCTCATAATAACACCAAACTTAGTGCAAAAAGTATCAAAGTTTCAAATAATGATTTTACTCACCACATGATTGAAAAATTTCATGACGATAATATTTTTATAAATATTAATAAAATTTATATGAATATGATAAATGATAAAGTTTCGTAATAATAAATGTAATGCTTTCACGATAAGTGTTTCATTACAATAAGTTTAAAATTGAAAGCTTTTTCGGGTTTTAATCCTGTGCAAAACTAGGAATCTTGCCGACGTTTCATGAACATTGTAGTACTGTATAGTACTGTCGGTACAAATATATAGAATTAGGTATGACCATTTGAGTTTTTTAAATATTTTTTCATTTTTGAGAATGGACCCTGCTCTACCGATAAGCTTCTTAACCTCATTTATGCGCCTATCTAACTCCCCATCTATTTTTCCTTATACGCACTTATCAACTTGCTCTAATCCCTCATCATTTAGGACAATTTTGCACATTGTTTTCTCACTTCTTCCTTCAAACATCATGATTTTTGGTTTATTTACGTTAATTTTGAGGCCCATGTTCTTCATGCTTGTATTAGTTCATTCAGCATTCTTTGTAAGTACTCGATTGATTCTGCCATAACAATCTTGTCATCTGCGAAAGTTAACCCACGCACCCTCACTGTCTTGAGATCTACATCTTCTTCGTCGAAGAGGGCCATTCTTAGACACGTATTCATAAATATGATAAATAGCCATAAGGACATAACGCATCCTTATTTCACGCCTTGCATAATATCGAACCAGTCACTTCAGTTTCGCATTATCTCTTACACTGCTTTACTACCTGTATATATTGTTTTTATTGCTTTTAGGAGCCATCCATTGACTCCGTACTCTTTAAGGACTTCCCAAAGTTCACTTCTATTTACCTTTTTAAATGCTTTTTCTAGATCAACAAATGCACAGAAAACTTTCTGCCCTAATCTCAAACTTTTCTCTGTGGTTTGTCTTAAGCTAAATATCTGATCCACACATAATTGCCCTGGCATAAATCCACTTTGGACTTTCCATATCTCTTCTTCTGTTATTTTCATTACCCAACGAATAACTATTTTCAAATATATTTTATTTACGGCACTTCATAAGCTGATACCTCTGTCATTATTGCAGTTGCTTTTATCTCCCTTTCTTTTGTATATTGGTACGATAATCGCTTTTCTCCAATCGTCTGGGACTTCTCTCGTCTCAAGACATGAATTTATCAATTTGCACAACCTGTGAGGTATGTACTCACCACCGTATTCAAGTATTTCAGCGTTAAAACTGTCTACACCAGCAGCCTTACCGTTTTTTATGTTCCTAATTATATCTCTAACCTCAGTGACACAGACTTCTTCAATTCGGTTTTCTAATGCATTATGTTCTACATCGCAGTTCTGTTGCCCTAAATCTTCACCTTCTGGTAATTCTTTAGAAGAGTCTTTCGAAGCGTCTATTATCCCGTCTGCATCATATAGCATTTCACCTTTGCTGTTTCTCATGCCGACAAACTCTGTACTTTTACATTCCTTCATCTCTTTAAATAATAGTTTCATGGTTCCTTCAAAATCTTTTTGTATTTTCTTCTCTATTTCTATTGTGTTTTTATCTTTACTTTCCTTGACTAGTCGTTTAACTTCCTCTTTTTGTGTCTGTTATCATTTTCAAGTGTATTTCTCTCCTCATCGCTAAGACCTGTGATGTTCAACGTTCTCTTGTACGTTTCTTTTTTTTCTTGTTCGCTGTCTCAATTTCATCATTCCACCATGCATTACATTCACGAAAACTGCCTCACGCCAGTTTATCCACACACTTACGTTGCTTTGCGAATCCTCCTTACTTTACCCGTTTCCGTCGTAAGTGCTAAAAGGTCGTTTTCGAAACCGAAGATAATTAAAAATTATCTACGTAATACAATGCCAAATGCACGAATGTCAGCTTTAGCTACTATAGCTATAGAGCAGGACATATCAGATTTAATTAATTGTGAATCAATCATCCGTGATTTTTCTTTAGCGAAAGCGAGACGTCAACCTTTTATTTGAAACTATGTGAATTGTTGATTGCTGATTGTTGTTGAATTATTTATCTTGATGGTTCTTGTAAAATGAATATTTCATTCAACAATAGCAAGATCTACTTCACATGATTACTTTTCCTCTAAAAATAATTAGGATATAATGTAGTAATTTATTTATGAATGATTTATTACTATTTATCATAATTATTAATAATAATGATTATTATCCATTATGATGATTATCAATAATTATTATTCATTATGATTATTAATAATTATTATCATTATTTCTTATGATTTATTCTTCATTTAATTATTATTATAATTTTCAATTAGAATAGTTCTAGATATTTTGATTTCAAAATTCATATTAAAAGGGGCGGCAAATTGAAATTTGCCTCCGGGTGGCCGACAGTCTGAAGCGGCCCCTGAATGTAGTTTATTAAATGCGAGAGTAAGTAGAACATATGATGCTAAATAAGCAAGGAAGTTAAACGAAAAGGTGAGTTGAGATTAGGAGTGCCCGCTTGTTGAAAATTATTTTTTTTAATAGTTACGAGTGATTCAACTGAGTTCTTGTTAATCTGAATAGAATTTCAAGATTAAAGATAAACGATAGTAGCATTCTAACCTTGAAATGATGTCCGTATAGCGATAAATGGATGACCAATCATTGTCATCGTGAATAAAGTGGAAACATAATGATTGGCCACAGAATGTGAAAAGCAGATGACTAATGTCTTTGCATAAATTAATTAAAAATTGTGCAAACTTTCCCTAGAGCATCCATACGATTTTTTGTCACTTTGCCTCACGAATAATGAGTGGCGGTCATGTTAACATCAGTTTTTGGCCCCGGCCAATCATTATACGACTTATAGGCTGTGCTTTCAAAATCAGTAATCTATAAAACCTGATGTGGCCAATGACTATATTTCAAAAATTTTCAGTGGGCAATCATGCAATCATTGTCGTATGCCAATCACTATGTGTTCATGGCCAATTATTTTATTTTCTGACATTATTTTTAATTTCTTCAGATATAAATTATCTACTACTTCTAAGGCTTAACTCATTATGGTAATTTGAACCTTTACAAAATTTTTCATCTATCTGTTTATTTTAGAATTTTATTCGACCCCTCCCTCTAGTGATTTCCAGAAATGATTAAACTCGAAAACTTCCTGCAACGTTAGAGTTCAATAATAACTTAATAAGTTTGAAAATCAGTTAGAAAATTCACTCTGTTTCCACTATAATCAATTCATTTTTTTAAAAATACATCTTTTTCGTTAAAAATTCAACTGACATGCTAAAAATCCGGTCTTTAAATAATACTTTGAATATTTCATTTTTCGTTGGAAATGTACGTTTTTAAGTAACAATTCAACTATTTGGTTGAGAATGTATCTTTGTAGTTGAAGAATCAAACAATTGTTTGAAAGTTCATGTATTTTGTCAATAGTTGCCTTTTTTGGAGAAAAATTAATCTTTTTAGTTAAAAAAATCATCTCTTTCGTTGAAAATGTAACTATTTTGTTCAGAATTAATTTTTGTTTGTTCTTAATTGATTTTTTGAATTCATAATGTTACTACTGAACTTTTTGTTGAAAATGTATATTTTTAATAAAAAATTGATATTTTTGTTGAAAATTCAACTTTTTGGTAAAAAATTCAACAATTCGTTAGAAAATTGAACTATTTGGTTGAAAGTCAACTTTTTTCATGAAATTTCATATTTTTGGTTCAAAATTCAACTATGTGGTTAGAGGTTAAACTATTTATTTGGAAACTCAACTATTCTCTTGAAAATTCTTTTTTTCTGTTAGGTTGAGAATTTATTTTTTCAATTTGAAATGTAACCATTAAATTTGTTGTTAAAAACTTTTATTTTCAATTAAAAATTGATCTTTTCTAGTTGAAAATTCAAGTATTTGTTTGAGGATGCGACTATTTTGTTGAAAAATCGTCTTTTCTAGTTCACAAGTCAACTACTTGATTCAAAATAAAGTTTTACTTTGTAAAAAATTAATTTTTCCTGGTTGAAGATTCATCATAATTGGTTAAAGGATTAAACTGTTATGTTGAAAATTTCTTTCTTTCAGAAAATGTAATTATTCCATTTTTAGTTTAAAATGCATCCTTCATGAGTTGAAAATTTAACTCTTCGGTAAAAAATTTATGTACATATTTTGTTAAATATTCGTCTTTTTGGGTGACAGAATATTCTTGTTTGTTCAAAATTCAGCTTTTTGGTTGAGGATTTAACCAAATTTTATTTATACAATTATATTATGTTTATAGTTATAATTATAATTTATTTTTCAGTTGAATTCAACTATTACATTTTTTGACGATAATAAATGTTTCAAACCGAACATTCAAAAAGTCTATTTTTGGTTTAATGATTATATTTTTTAGCAGAAAATTCAACTATTCGGTTGATAATTCATCATTCTTGATTGAAAATGAACTTCATTCTGGAAAACTCTTGTTGAGAATGTATATTTTTTAGTTGAATTCAACTAATACTTTTTTTTTGTCAATAATAAATTTTTCAAACCGAACATTAACCAACGACATTTTTCATTTGATGATTATATTTTTTAGTAGAAAATTCAACTATTCGGTTGAAAATTCCTCATTCTTGATTGAACATAAATTTCATTCTTAAAAATTATTTTTTTCTGGCTTAGAAGTTAACTTTTGTATAAAAGGTTCGATTTTTCTACTTGAAAACTTTACACTTTTTCTGAAAATTTGTCTTTTTGGGTAGAAAATTCATCTTTTTATTTGAGAATTCAACTATTTTGTTGTAAATTCGTCTTTTCTCGTTCAATTTATATTTTTGAAAATTCATTTTTTCTTTTGGAAAAGTAACTTTTTAAACTGAAAATTGAACTATTCCATTTTTTGTTGGAAACTCATCTGTTTTAGGTGAAAATTCGACTTATTGGTTAAAAATTCATGTATTTTGTTGAAGCCATTTTTCTGGTTGAAAGGTCAACTGTTTTGTTAAAAATTCGACCTCTTGGGTTTGAAATTCTTCTTTTATGGTAAAAGTGTCATCTTCTTTGGTTGAAAATTAATTTTTTTCTTGAAAATTCAACTGGATTTCGTGAAAAATCACACTATTTCACGGCTACGTTACCATAGAGAAGGGGGGAGTAGGTTAAGACAAAACTATTTTCGGCAGCAAACTACCGAGGAGGGACAGATAAGGTTAAAAAATTACCCATAATTGTTAACGTAGTTTACGGATAGCCCCTTCTTGCAAAAAATGTCAGTTTATAGAGAGGATGAAAAATGGACAAAAATTATTTCAATTTATCAGAATGAAGGTCTAAAAATCTCTAATAATTAATAATTACATTATTTAAAAAAAGTGGAAACTTCAATCAGGCAGGCTAACCTGCCCTGATGTATTTTTTGTCGTTTTCCAAAATTTATCCAGTATACAAATAAGAAGGCGCACAAAAATTGATGGGAAACGCGACAATTTATCACGTCATAGAATAACATTTGCCCTTAAGGGAACCGGTGACGCCATAAAGAGTAGGCATACTAAAACCGCGTGTCGCGTTGTTTACAATCTTGTTAGCCCCTATTTTACACTGCTAGTCTGATCACGATAGGCTATAAATAATGCGCAGAAAAAAAAATTTGGTTGAGTTTTCAAATTTGATGCGTAACTAAATTCTTAATAGTTTTAATATCAAAATGATAAAAAGATTGTCTAAAATTGAGAATCAGCTACTAATTTACTCACAGTCCAAACTGAAGTTAAAACAGAGAAAATAGGGTGGTTTCTCCCAAAAGTAGTGGAATTGTGAGAGAATACATTTTTTTAAATAAAATAATGTACAGGTACTATATTGAATGCAATATCAAATGCTTGAGATTTCAAGTGGAAATATCTTGCAATTAAAGAAAAATAGTTGCATTTTTAACAAAAGATTTTAATTTTCACCCACACAGTTCAATTTTCAACCTAAAAAGATGAATTTTCAATCAAACACATAGTTTGATTTTACACAAATGAAATTAATTATCAACCAAGCAGTTGCATTTACGACTAAATAGTTGAATTTTCAAGGGAAAGGGGTCAATCTTCAAAAAAATAGTTGAGTTTTGAATTAAATGACGAATGAAGCCAATAAAATAAATTTTTATCGAAAAATATGATAGTTGATTGATATTTACACCAAAAAATATTTCAATTTTGAATCAAAAGTAGTTGAATTCGACCAGAGAGATGATTTTCAACAAAGTAGTTGAATCCTCACCCAAAATGAATTAACTTTAACCAACCCGTTGCTTTTTAAAAAGGAGATTAAATTTCTACTAAAAGTGGTGAATTTCTAAACCAAAAAGACGAAAGACGAATTTTCAACAAAAGAGTTGAGTTTTCAACCATGAAATATATTCATTATTTCAGAGAAAAAAGCAAATTGAGTCGAATCGTTGAATTATTAAAGCAAAAGGAAAATTTTCCAGACAACAGTTTTATTTTTAACCCGAAAATATAAATTTCCAACATAAAAGATGATTTTGAAGTAAATAGTTAAATTTTCTATGAACATAATTGAATTTTTTCCAAAACAGTTGAATTTTTAACCTTCAAAGATTAATTTTTATTAGAATAGTCTTATTTTCAAACAAAAAATAAGATTGAAGTTGAACCAAAAAATGTTAGATTTTCAATCAAATAGTTGAATTTTTAAGACAAAAGGACGAAGGTGTAACAAAAGAGTTAAATCATCAACGAAGTTTCTTAATTTTTGGAAAATAATTGAATTTCATCGAAAATAATGAATTTCGAACCAAGTAGTTGAATTTTCAATCAAAAAAGATTAATTCCGAACGAAAAATATAATAGTTCATATTTCAGCCCAAAAGGAATTGAATTAAAAATAAAAAACAATTACATTAAACCAGAAGAGACAAAATAAGAAAAATTGCATGCTCACCGAACAAATTTTTAAACAAACTATTGTATTTTAAATGAAAGAAGAAAAGTTTCGATCAAAAGAGATTAATTTTCAAACCAAATAGACGAATTTTCAACAAAAATGTTGATTTTTCAATCAGGAAAAATTTTGTAGCAGGGAGAAAAAATTTTTTGAATAAATTGTTTAATTTCAAACAAGAAAGGCAAATTCTCTAGAAAACAGTTAAATTTTCACACTGAAAATATAATTTTTCAGCCCAGAATTACAAATTTTCAACAAATCAGCTGAATTTGTATGCCAAAAAGTAAAATTTTCAACTAAAGATTTCAATTTTCAACCCGAAAATATGAATTTTTAAGAAAAAGTTTACTTGTAACCTGATGGTTCAATTCTTAACTAAAACTGACTAGTTTTCAACCAAAAATGGAACAGCCAAATTTATGGTAAAAAAATTGATTTTGGTCCACAGAAAAATTAATTTTCAATAAAATAGTTCACTTTTGAACCAAAAAGTAAAATTTTGAAGCAAAAAAAATTGATTTCTAACCAAAATGTTAAATTTTCAAACAAAAAAACATTGATTTTTAATCAAGAACAGTTGCATATCGAACCAAAGAATTGAATTTTCAAGCCAAAAATACGATTTTTTCAATAGATAGGTGCATTTTTAATCCGAAAGGACAAAGGTTCAACAAAACTGTTTCATTTTCAACGAAATATTTAAATTTTCAGCAGAATAGTTGAAGTTTTAACAAAATAAATTCATTTCCAACAGAATAGTGTAATTCTACTACCAGGTAGTAGAATTTTCAATTAAAAAAAGATTAATTCTCATCTAAAATTGTAAGAAGTGATATATTAACCAAGAAAATATTCTAATTTTGAATTAGACACAGTCAAATTAAACCAATAATGTCAAATTTTCAAAAAAATAGTTGAAACCTCACCAAAATCAGATTAGTTTAAAAAGAAACCATTGCTTCTTCGACAAGAAAAAAAAATTTCTATCAAATTTTCAATCAATAATTTTCTACCACAAAATTTGAATTAACAACAAAATACATGAAGTTTGAATAAGGTTGTTGAATTGAAAACTAAAAACAATAATTTTTCAACCAAAAATGAAATAATTAATTGTCAGTTAAAAAACAATTCAACCAAGAAAGAAGTACAAATAGTTAAATCTTCAAGCAAATACTAGAATTTTCAACAACAAGAGGTGATTTGGGAACCAAGAATACAATAGCTGACTTTTTAATAAAAAATAATTAAATTTCAACAAAAAATAGTTGAATTTCATTAATTGGGTTCTATTAATTTAGTTTGCATTCAATCGAAAACCGAGAAAAGAGTGCAGTTTCTTTGAAAGCGGACGGAAAAAAGAGGAATTCTTTAAAAAGGGACGAAGAATGTAGTCTGTATTTAGCTGCTCAACTGGCAGAATAAAATCACTAATTTCAATTTATTCAAATATTTTTAAAAATTGTTATTCACATTTACATTTTCCATCTGTGATGTGAAATTCTGCGCCAACCCCTCCCCCCATACGTCACCAAATCTGTTCACTCCCTCCCCTCTTGCAGTTTGACGTAATTTCTGAACGGCCCTAGAGTAAAAGTACAGATTTTTCCCCGAAGAGAATAGTCTTTAATCAGCTATGCAAATCTCAAACCTGCGACTCGAGGTCGAAGTGAATCATCAACTACATGCAGAGAAAGTAAAGATCGGTTTCTCGCTGGAAGGGAAGATTCCACAGATTTTCTATAGAAGAATGAACATATTTATGTATTTCTAGACAACTAATAACTTATGTTACGCATTTTATGGACAAAATGTCTCTAAGGACATTGAAGAGAAAAATTTCTCGAAGCAATTTTCAAAATAGATCCGAGCTCTAAGGGTGAGGAAGGCTTGAGAATTATTTATATCTACAGGATCACCAGAAGTCATATATAAGAAGGAAAGTTACGATACAACTCATGGTATCCTCAGCAGCATCCAGCACTGACTATAAACGTTCGCTCGGGTCATTTGGACGCACGACGTGCATGATCACGTATGCAGATAACTCGTCGGTGAATATTTTCATAATTCTTATACTAGGCTGAGAATGTCGTGTAAAACGCACATTGACGTTAAGCCGTGTGTGCTGGGAGCATTCGCTACATGGCAAAGGAATCAGCTGGGGTTAGATAAATCCATACTTTCACGGGTCATTGATGACGGAAAAAGTCTCCTTATTCCTTTGATTAGTAATTTATAGTTTAGAGGAAGCAACTTATTCATGTTCGGTTACATGTAAGGAAAGTTACTGCCAACAGATAGGATTCTAAAGCAAATATGACGTTATTCATTTAGCAAGATGTGAGGAATTTTAAATCGCAAGAGATATTAATAATAATAATTTTTTAATTCATTTATTTACTTTGCTTATGTTGAAGCTCCTATTGCGGTCCCGATACATACATTTATCAACTAACACAGACTCTAATTCGCCACCGCATTTAGGCATCTCAACGTGAATACCATCTACACCAGCAGTCTCACCATTTTTCAAGTTCATAATGATATCCCTATCATCAGGGACAATAATTGTTACATTCGGGTTTTTCGATGAATTGTTTTGTATGTCGCAATTGTGCTGCGCCATAGCTCCATCTCCTGATAATTTCTTGTAATGATCCCTATGACCGTCTTTTATTTCATCCGCATCATATACTACATATTCCACCCTCGCTATTCCTAATTCTTATTGTCGAAAGCGTTTCATATTTTTCTCTCTTCTTCCGCTTTTATTTTATCCTTTATTTATCAGATTTTTAGATTTCTGTTCTTATCCCTATAATCATTTTCTAGTCTAAATCTATCGTCATCGTGAATACCTATAGTATGCAACTTTCTCAGATTGGCTTGTTTCATGTCGTTGACGGCTACGCAGATTTCACCATTCTACCAAGCATCTTCAGTCATTCTTCCTAATACAGCAGTGCCACATACTTCAGTTGAACGATCCTAACAGTGATTCCCCGGAATATTGTACATGCCCCCTCTACATCTTTATTGTGAATTAGCGTCTTCCAAGTTGTTCTATCTAGGAGTTCATTCATATTATCCGTAACCTGTATTCGTTTCTCAGATTTTTGTAATGGCTTTATCTTGATTCGCGTTTGTTTCGCCTTGCTAGTTATTCTTCTTCTCCATCTTTGACCTAAGTTAATTTTTGAATCTAAGAGGTAATGATGCGTTTTACATTCCGAAGCTCTCATTACCTTGTTATCTCTTACTTGCTCTCTCAGTCTCTCTTCCACAACAACGAAGTCAATTATACTATGGCTATCGCCTCTACACTTGGTGTACAAGTGAATCATTTTATGCCTCAACCAAGTGTTTGTGATGAACAAGCCCTTTTTTAAGCATGAGCTGACCAATCGGTAACCGTCACCATTGGTTTTGGATCTTTCAAATTATCTACAACCCTTTGCACACCCTCGCTCTGAGCTTCAATCCATCCACTCATATCTACCAGTAGCATGATACACTCTTCATGATCACAGGTGCCTATAGTATCATTTAGAGTATTCCAGAAGGTGTCTTTTACTTCACTTCTTTTACCATAAACTGGGGCGTAACATGCTTTGATAAATAATTGCTATGATAAGATTTCCACTCTTATGCTAACCCACAACAATCTAGAAGATGTAAATATATGACCATTGACATGCTGTCTTTCTCTCTCGTTCATATTCAGACCGACTCTGCCTACCGTATGATGTACTACCTACTCCTGACCATAGTTCGCGTACGTGCGTTCACTCTTCATTTTCTGTCACTCTACTGTAGCATCTTTTTCTCTTTGTTTCAGGTACGCCCAGAATATCCAACTTTCCTAAGTACATTGTTTCTTGTAATCGTCTTTCCTCAAGATCATCCACCCCTCTAGTATTTTAAACAGTCTCCATTCATCGCCTGAAACTTTGCCGGATGCATGACTTTCGTCAGCCGAAGTTTCAATCCTTTCTGAGGCTACTCTGGTTTCTACCTCATCCATTCATGTCTCGTAGCAGAATGATATTTTCCTCATAATCACAGGTGCCTATAGTATCATTAGAAGTATCTTCGAAGGCTTCTTTTACTTCATTTCTTTCACGATAAACTGGGGCGTAACACGCTTCAATAAATGATGATAAATAATTGCTATGATAAAATTCCCACTTTCATTTTAACCCACAACAATCTGACAGATTCAAACCAAATGTATGCCCCTTGACATGAAGTTTTGGTCCCTCATTCATTATCAGACTGACTCCTTGGCAAGCCTGTGATTTTCTATCTACTTCTGACCATAGTTTGAGACCGTGCTTTAACATTCTGTTTTCTATTATTATACTGTAGCATCCATTTTTCTTTGTTTTAGGTACATATCAAATATCTAGCTTCCTTACGTGCATTTTTTCTCGTAATTGTCTTTCCTTAACATAATTCACCCCTCTAGCATCCCAAACACCCGGTTTCCATTCATTGCCTGAAATGTGATCTTCACCTCTGCTAGAAGCATGCGTTTCGTCAACCAAAGCTTCAATCCATTCGGAGGTTACTCTATTATTTGTGTTATTCATTGTTTAATGTATGCACCCAGCTAGAAGTCCAGTTAGAACGTCAGTCCCACCCGACTGCGGTTAATGGATGGGGGAGTATAGGGACAGAACTAGAACCGGAAGAGTCATGTTTGGTTTGTATTGCATACTGAGAAGGGCTCCAACCTTCATCAGATTAGCAATAAGAAAGAAAATGTCTACATTCCTGAAAACTTTCCGCAAATTTCCCAAGTTTCAGATGTTCCCATCTGCACACCATTGGCCTGCAGGGTTATAATAATTGAGAAATGTTTTGATTGTAGGAGGTGATCTAAATGAAATTTCAAGAAACGCTCTAAATTTCTATATCAAGTAAATATTCTTCTTATCTGAAGATAATAAAATTAAAGAAAATCTGTTGAAAATAATCAATTTTTGAACAAAGTTACGCAATACAATTTGTGATGAGGGCGGGGGAGGTTTATTCAAATCCTACTTTTTCTCTTGAATAGACAGAGTAGTTCAATTTTCAAACAATTACTTGAACTTGAAACCAAAAAATATGAATTCTTAACAACAGATGCAATAGGGTTGATGTTCTGATTAAGAATAAGTTTTAATTTAAACTCAAAAACAGTTGAATTGAAGTGATAAGGGCAAATTTTCTACAAAATAGTTGAATCCTCAGCGAAAACAGATTCATTTTCAACCAAAAAGTTGCATTTTTAACGAAAAAAAAGATGAAATTTCTAGCACAAAAGAAGAATTTCATAATCAAAATAACGAATTTTTGACAAGAGTTGATTTTTCAACTGAAGAAGATTTTATAATCAATAAAGAGAACAAATTTAATCTGAAATGTCGAATTTTTAAGCCAAAAAGACGAGCTTTCTACAAAACACTTGAATTTTCAATCAAATAGTTTAAGTTTTAACCGAAAAGATAAATTTTCAACTGGGGCGATTAGTTTGCTACCATGTAAGACGAATTTCCAACAAATTAGATGAATTTTCAACCAAATACTTGAATTTTTAATTGTCAGTCTTCAGAATTGTAGAATTTTTAATTGTAAATTGTCGAAATTGAAGAGTTTTCAATTTTGACGATCCACTATGGAATATTATGCAAGTTTTAAGTTCCACAATTAATAATTATGTAATTCCGGTGCTTCATATGCGAAGTTTCTTCAATTTGCATTATTCAGAATTGAAAACTATTTTTTCATACATCTTCAGAATTAAATAGTTTTCAAATATAAATCTTCAAAGTTGAAGAATTTTGAATTGAAAATCGTTAAAATTGAAAATTGTGTAATTGTAAGTTCTCTGAATTGAACTATCGCAAACAATTATTCCAAATTATATACCTTTGAAATATGAATCTTAAAGTTGATTAATTTGTGATTCCATATTTTTCAAATTCAAAAATTTTCAATTCTACCTTTTCAAAATTGCAGAACTTTAAACTGTAAATCTTCTAAAATTAAGCAGTCGTCAATCTTGGAAATTTTTAATAAAAAATTCTGAAATTTTGATGATTCACTGTCGAAATTCCTTAGTTTGGAAGATTTAGAATTGATAAATAACCCTTGGCTTCCAAAATTGTCAAATTTTAAGAATTTTCATTCATACTTTTTTAAAAATCAAGAAATTTTAGTACTCAAAGTCTTCAAGATTTCAGAAATTCAAATTTTAAATGCTTCAATTCAAAAATTTTAGAAAATATTACAATATACAATCAAATTTATTCCATGCTTCTTCAATTTCGCAAATTTCGAATTGAAAATTTTATTTTTGATCTACAAAATCATCAAAATTTAAGACTATTTATTTATATACTTGAAGATTAAAGTTTTGAGGTTTGAAAATGTTTTAAAATTCAAATAGCTATAATTTTGATGAAATACAATAAAAATTTCTTCATTTGGGAAGATTTAGAATTAAATATTTGTCTTTTGATCGTCAAAATGATCCAAATTTAAGAAATTTGATGCATATATGTCTAAAATTGAAAATCTTTAATGGTGAATCCACAGGATAGACCTATTTCAGGAAGATGTTCAAAATTTCACTGTTCAAAACTACAATAATTTACCGTTGTTTGACACACTGGGGTGCGAAACATCCCACGACCATTTTTCCTTACTTTCGTAATTATTTAATTAATTATTAATTTTAATTTTTGGCTATATAACCTACAAATTATGTTAAAGTAAGCTCTTAAGATTACCTTATACAATTTTAAAGTGAAAATGTTCAATAGATTTTTTTTTTTTAAACAATTTTCGTCGCTATTGTGCAGAGCACTCTAGATTTTCATCATCTTTAGAATGTATCAGTGTCGAAAATGGAAAACATCAATAAGTCAGAATAAAATTTTTAGATTGTCTTTCAAGAACATCATATTACGATATAAAATCCCACATTGACTAATTAACTTTTTTATTTGCTTCTAATTCAAATTGCATGAGAATTAATTTAGCTATATTATTATCTATTTAAATTTATAATTTTCAATTATATTTTATAATTCTTCCAACTGAACTACATATTTTGATTTGATTATTAGACAATTAAAATAAGGAAAGTCTTATAAGCGCGTGGAGCGCCCTATTTTTTCCAGTAGTCAAATAAATGAAATAGAGAATAAAAATGAGTTTATCACTATTTCGTGAAATTGGAACTCATTTCGAAGTTTCAATAGTTCCACAGAAGACAAAATTGAACAAACTATCGCTGTAAGACTTTAGAGTTTAGACAGTCAGTTTGAAGCGTGTCACAGGCTAACCGCTTGCGCCCGTATAAAACGGCTGACATTTGACCATAATTGACCTGATTTGAGTTTCATTTGCGACAGGTGAACATAAATGCATACGGTAATTAGAAACGAATAATTTCACATCGTTTGGAATAGTTTGCCAAACTGCTGATCAATTGCCTGCAAAGCGTGATCCTTAGTCGCTAAAACATAAAATTTACCTGAATTACAAAGCTTAATTAAAAAAATATACTTGTTAATAAATTATGAACCTGTACATTTTACATTTTGCATATGGCAATTTCGTACCGGTGCTCGAACTACGGGGGAACTTTTCATGTTCATAACTTTTATAGACGCGCTATAGGTGGTACAACTAGATATTTCAGTAACATAATTGCAAATTCATGCATATAACATGAATAATAAAGTTGATATTCCACTTTATTATTATAAAAGAAACTTGTTACTGTATTTTTTACTAATATGTTCATATGTTTGACACTATGAGTTGTATTGCATGGAAATAAAGAGCTACATTAGTTAAACATACGTATTTCGAGTTAATTGGGCACCTTACTTATAAGTTGCCATACAAAGCTTATAAAAACAATTAAAATTAATACTTCTTCATCTTAAAATACTCGTGCCTTATTATGGAATGAGGATCTTATCATTTTTTAAATCCTTTGAGACTCTTTAAGCTTTTCAACATTCTTTGAAATGCTTCGACATTTTCGGGAAGCTCATGAAATCCTATGAATTCTTCTGAAACTTCATAAAATCCTGAGAAATAATTTCAAATACCTTGAAAAGCTTCAATATATAGAATTCCTGAAAATGAAACAAGAATTCAACGATAAAATTTGGACAACCACCACAAAATGCTCCTATTGCAATTCCTAAAAAACAAAATGAAACAATTTGTTTCTTTGGACAAAAATAAAAAAGAGAAGGGAGGGGATTTGGTTGCTTGCCTTCTCATTTTTCTTTCCTCTTCTTTTATTTTTGTCCAAAGATACTCATTTTTTTATTCTGTTTTTGGGGCGTTATTTCTCAAGTGTACCCACTCAAAAAGTCAAAGTTGTCCGATCTAAGTTAAACTTAGGCAAAGTATTGTCCTATTGGATAGTAGTTTATGGGAAAAAATTTTTGTCATTCGGATAAGGATTGACCGAGGGGAAGGGGGTGAAAGTTTTTCGATTGGTGCTACGTATTTTCTCAAAAAATAAATATTTGACCTTCAAAAATGAAGTTCAAAAATAAATTTCACTTTTTTTGGAAATAAGACAGGTTTCTTTTATTTTTATTTTTTTTTTGTCTTAAAAGAAAGCTTAGGTTTTTTCCTATAAGACTATGTAGATTAGAAAGTGGGATTCAAATTTCTTATTTATGAAAATAAGCGTTGAGTACGCCGGTACGTGCATGACGCTGGCGCTAGAGCCCCGCGGCTCACCGTGGCGCCTTTATGGTATTGTTTTTACGAAAAGTAATAATATATGCTAGTATATTTGAACGCTGTCTGCACTTTTACAGGCTTGAGACTGGCATTATTTAAATGCCTGCATTACGTCCACTGATGGAAAATTTCTTCAATTGAAGTCTCCCACCTTCAGTGAGTATAAATGCATGGTATTGCAAAATCCCTTTGATTGTGACTGCAGCATCGAATCTGCTTTTCAGATCTTTAGCAGTGGCTTCATGATCTTCCTTGCTACTTGAAATGATTTCAGTTTCCTTTCAGTACTTCTTTGCCCACTGAAATAGACAAGAAGCATCTAGAATGCCATCTTCAGGGGAACATTGTAGGATAAACCTTGCTGCATTTTGTTTATCATTCGCCCCTATGCCATCACATGCTCCCTTACCATCCCAGTAAAAAAAAACTAATTCGGGAGGATTGCGGTGAATTAACATATCTAAATTCGCCCGAATTCTGCTTTCTGATTCGTTGAAACGATTTGGGCCAGAGCGAATTGAATGCGTGTCAATTCGCCTTAATTCGTGGTCGAGGTAATTTCGAAAAAAAAAAAATTGCATGCCTCGAGACTCGAACCAGCGATCTCAAGTGTATAAAGTCCAGAGGGCCACCACTGAGCTACGGGACTTATTGATATTTATTTGCAACGGATCCTTTATGCCGAGCGCGTCGGTCATAGCTTACGAATTCGATTGAATAGGTCAGCCTTAACTGTATTCGCGCTGGCGAATTCTGCCGAATTAGGGCTTGACTTGGAATATCGCGAATTAAAATGAATTGGCGGACACTGAAAATAATTCGTGCTGACGCATTCAAATGAATTAGACCCCCTAAAAATTTTTCGCTAAATTCGGGCTAACAGGATAGTTGAAGACTTTATGACTTTTCACGAATTTACACAGATTCATCACCATCTCCAATTCGAGATTGTCGCAAAGCAAGATTCACGGGGGCTCCTGACGAATTCTTCTCAATTCGTCCCAATTCATTTTTTTTTTACTGGGATGATCGCATTCTAGATGCTTCATCTCTATTTCAGTGGGCAAAAAAGTACTTCAAGGAAACTGAAATCATTTTTAGTAGCAAGAAAGATCACGAAGCCACTGCTAAAGATCTGAAAAGCAGATTCGATGCTGCAGTCACAATCAAAGGGACTTTGCAATACCATGCATTTATACTTACTGAAGGTGGGAGACTTCAATTGAAGAAATTTTCCTCAGCCACGGAATTCGACTACTTCCCAAAAGAGAAGAAAAGAAAATTAGAAAAAAGTGAAAGCAATTGTCACTAAAAAAACGAAAGGCGGAAAGAAAGGCAGATAGAAGACCGGACCACTTTTTCGACCACCTCTTATTCAATAACTTGATTTTCCAAAATTCAAAATTTTTTCAAAATTCATCAGTGAAAGTAATGCAGGCACTAAATAATGGCAGTCTCAACCCTGTAAAATGTAGAGAGCGTTCAAATATACTAGCATATATTATTACTTTTGCTAAAAACAATACCATGAAGGCACCACGGTGCGCCGCTGGGCTCTAGCGCCAGCGTCATGCACGTACCGGCGTACTCAACGCTTATTTTCATAAATCAAAAATGCGAATCCTACTTTCTTATCTCCATAGTCTTATAGGAAAAAACCTAAGCTTTCTTTTAAGACAAAAAAAAATAAAAATAAAAGAAACCGGTCTTATTTCCAAAAAAAGTGAAATTTATTCTTGACCTCCAGTTTTGAAGGTCAAATATTCATTTTATGAGAAAATGCGTATCACCAATCGAAAGGGCGTGAAAACCCCGATCGAAACTGTACTAGACAAAATTTTTTTCATCGCTATTAGAAGAGTTAAAAATCGCCGAAATAGACTATATCCGTTAAAATTCCAAAACTTTCACCCCTTCCCCATCGGTCAATACTTCTCCGAATGACAAAATTTTGCCTAAGTTTAACTTAGATCGGACAACTTTGACTTTTTGAGTGGGTACACTTGAGAAATAACGCCCCTTTTTAGGAATTGCAATAGGAGCATTTTGTGGTGGTTGTCCAAATTTTATCGTTGAATTCTTGTTTTATTTTCAGGAATTCTATATATTGACTTGATTATTGGACGTTAAATGGGATTTTGAATTTGATTTTAGTCTTATTTAAAAATCTTGAATTTGAAAAACTTCAAAGTCTGGAAAGACTAAAAAATCTTTAAAAAAATAATTGCCGGCACTGAACCTCGGAGGATCCTGGACATCTTCCTGAGCATGATCCTGCACAGGTAATATTGATGGTTCCTGTACAGAAATTTGGCGAATGAATCTCTTAAACGATCCTGCGATGGAACCTGCAACGACAAAGGAAACTTTGAATAATCGAGTATAGGTTCCTGTACAAGTTCCTCTGCAAAGTGAATTGAGGCGCAGGTTCCTGTACAGGAACACGTATGGGGTCCTTCGCGGAAAGCCGTCCTAAGAACTCATGTTGCTTTCTTTTTATTCACTTCAAGATCGAACTTACTATCGAGAGCCAAGCCACTAGCGACCCTTGGTGGATTGCATCCTATGCAGGTTCATGTATAGGATCCTAGAGGAGTTCCTTTACATGAAACTGCGTCTTAAATCTCTCTGTAAAGGAACCTATACAGGACCATTCAAAGGTTAGGAAAATGTTTCTTCGCCAAATTCCTGTACAGGAACCGTCAAAATTACCTGCACAGGTTCCTGTGCAATTTTGTGTCCAGCAACAAATCCAGGATCCTCCAAGGGTCCTCTACAGGGATATTCAGCTGGGCTAGTCGATGGCATTGTCACTGGCTTGCCAACTTGTGTGTCACACGGATAGTTGAATTCGAATTTCACGCACCTTCTGCTCAAATGTATCCACTGTACTTATGCTTCTAGGAAGTTTTAGAATTTGGGGATTCTAATGGGTTCCTTAAGTCCTGGTCGGTGAATCGCAAACCTACACTATTGAATGTAGGGAACATCTGTGTCAGACTTCTACTTTACCGATGAAAGAGCACCGGCTGGTGTTAACGCAAATTTCTACATTAGTGAATGGAGGGCTCCTACAAGCAATAAAAACAATATATACGGGTAGTAAAGCAAGTGTAAGGGTAAATGGGAAACTGAGTGACTGGTTCGATATTATGCAAGGCGTGAAACAAGGATGCGTTATGTCCTTGTGGCTATTTATCACATTCATGGATAAGTGTCTAAGAACTGCCCTCTTCGACGAAAAAGGTATAGATCTCGAAACCGTCAAAGTACGTTGGTTGGCTTTCGCAGATGACAAGATTGTTATGGCAGAATCAGTCGAAGACTTGCAAAGAATGTTGAATAAACTTAATACAAGCATGAAGAACATGGACCTCAACATTAACGTGAATAAAACGAAAGTCATGGTTTTTGAGGGAAAAAGTGAGAAAACAATATGCAACATTGTCCCGAATGATGTGAGATTAGAACAAGTTGACAAGTACGTATATCTAGGTAGTCTATTCACTAGCGACGGAAAAATTGATGGGGAATTAGATAGGCGCATAAATAAGGGTAAGCAGGTTATCGGTAGAGCAGGGTCCATCCTCACAAATAAAAACATATCAAAAAAAGCTTAAATGGCCATACATAATTCCATATTCGTACCAACTGTACTATACGGTAGCGAGGAATGGACCTGTCAAGAAAAGGACAGGAGTAAAATCAACGCGATCGGCATGAAACCTCTGCGCATAATATGCGGAAAAACACTGATGGACAAAGTCCGAAACGAGATAATCCTCAAAGAATGTAGTACAGGAGAGACGCTAGTTGACATATGGGGAAGAAATCAGTTAAGATGGTTCGGACATCTTGAAAGAATGAAAGATGAACGACTGACGAAGCAAGTATATAAAGGTAAAGTAAATGGCAGAATGCCCAGAGGTAGACCGCCGAAAGAATGGTTAGAATCTGTAAATGAGACATTAATCCGGAGAGACATAAGAAGCCATAGGAACAGAAGAGCTTGCATGAAGAAATGCATGGACGTGAAGGAAGCTAGAGTAGTATGCCAGGACAGAAAAGTGTGGCGACAAATAGTTTACGAACAGAGTGACAATAGAGTGAATGATGCCTGAAACAAAGACCTTGGATACTAATGGGCTCAAATGGGGAACCATACATAACAATTTTGTGAGGGTCCTCACTTGGGGTGATCGCTAGAGAGATTGATCAGCAACCTGGGTCGGAGCAGTGTTACGGAGTGAACGTGTCATTTGAATAAATAACATGAAAACTCCAGATCAATCTAAAATATCTATACCTAACACATATATACCTATATACCTATCTACCTTATACCATATAACGACCTACTCTACACCTATATACCTATCCCACTACTTTCCAACCGAGCAAGTCACGCCTACCCCGAAAGGGGAATGGCTTAATGGTATAATAATAATAATAATAATCTCCAGCCGGAAATGTAAGTTCCTATCCTATTATAGGTTGGTATTGCAGGTTCCTGTTGGGTAGACGATTAATGTTGGTTAGGAAGAAATCAACCTTACAGACTGGTGGCTTCTTAGCTCAGAACAGAACCGATTTGACATAACTGTCCCAGGTATACTACTAAAATGCAATTTCTCTAATTCGAATAGCTGGAAATAGGTCAATAGGTTAATATTTAGGGGTGGCATTTAGGGGTCAGAAAATAAGAATCAATCATGAATTTTGAACGTTGAATAATTTTAAGTCACTCTTATGGGCCCCCGAAAAAACCCATAAGTGACAAATTTGAATTTGACGTAATATTGCGGTTTATTGACGCTTTTCAAAAGTTAAGAAAGAAAATCATTCATTATTAATTTAACAATATCAAGTCATTTTTTGATTATGATTCAATTGTTCAAACAGTATTGATTTGTTCAAATATTTGTGTTTTTCAGTTAACTTGCAAAATGAACATATTTTCTAGACTTCATGAGTTATTTAATCAATTATGACAATAAAACAATTTGCTTGAATGATTTTACAATTTTTCATATAATATGTATTTGTTCAAGTATATATTTTAACTGAAAAAAAGCAGGAGAAACATTTTATCTTACTGAATATTCGACGAATTTTTATATTTTTAAGTACTAATTTGATTATTATGAATACTTGTAGATGTTCAAAGTTTCAAACCAATTAAAATTTTTTGAACAATTTTTTTTGTTCACATTTTGTATTTTTGCTACTTTTCGAAAAATTGAAGTATTTTTATGTTCTAATTTTCTGTTTAGGAATACTCTTAAATTTTTAAACGAATTTAAATTATTTGAACAATTGAATATCAGATGAAAAATTACTGGGTATTCTCAAATTACCGATTAATCATTATTTATTTTTAAAAAGCTCTAAAAACCCGTCAATAAAGCACAATATTACGTAAGATTAAAATTTTCTACTTATGGTGTCTTCTTTAGGGACCCATGAAGGTGGCTTTAAATTATTCAACCTCAAAATTTATAATTGATTTTCATTCTCTGATTAAATTTGAACAGTATACTGAAACACGGAATCATTAGTAACAAATTATCGTGTTCAAATATTAGATTTCAAAAAACTGACTTTTTCCCATGTTAAATCAATGGGAAACTTCATGGTCTTTGCGGCACCACTAAACATAAATATTAACTGATTTTGCTCAAATTTTTAGATTTTTTTATGGTATTCGAACAAAAGAGGGGGGTGAGAGCAGAGAAATTAGAAGAAAAATACATGATCAAAAATGTTTATTTTTATTATATCTACAGCTTTTGTCCGAAAATCAAATTTGCGGATATTTTCACTATCATATTCCTATATTCGGGAAATTTGAGTATTTTGATGTTATATTTTATTTCAAAAATTCAAAGATTAAAATGAATATCATTCATACAAAATTTAAGGTGAAAATACAAAAAAAAAAAATTTCAATGTATGTGACCTCTGAAATATATGATATATGTGTTTTTTTACGTGTATAAAATGAAAATAATAAACATTATATTTGTTTTGACCATCAAAAATAATTATTATAATTAAGTGCATATAATTATACAGTGATATAATTCTGCATTTCTATCAAGATACATTTTTGAAGGGAATTTAAGTGAGATTAAATACTTGAATATTTCTAACACATTAAGTGTTGTAATTACAATAGAGTCATACGAAGATGAATGTTTATGAGCACATTTTTTATTTACCCATTTTATATTTGGGTCATTTATTGAACAGAAAATATGCAGGTTCAAGTTTTGATAATAATCTCTTACTAGATTGGAACAAAATATCATATTGATATTATAGCTGAATAATCCTTCAACTACGAACAAAGTAAAATCTGAGTCGCAACAAACAAAAATCCTCCGGGGATGACCAAGCGAATATATTTTCTAATCTTATGAACGACGCGATTAAGTTGAAAAAATTTATTTTGTTCTTATCTAGATAACGAGGCTTCGAAGAGGAATCGGAATTTTTTCTCGCAACAAAATAATAATTTCAATTATTTATTATAAAAGATTTTTAAGGTATTTTAAAACAGGGAAACGCAAAGTTATTTCATTTTGAGGAAAACCTGAAGATAAAGTTCTAACGCTCTTATTGTTAAGAAGGCTTTATGCTGGAAACTTATAAGGTATCTACATATTTACATAATTTACATACATACATATTTACCTCAACATATGAGAACCATGTTCTGTGGTTGAACCAACAAAACTTTTTTTGATTCAACCAAATTATTTTTCGACTATAGAGACATGACAAGAGGCTTCGGAGATGATACATTTGAAGCTCCTGCATTCATTCAACTTATGGGAACCGGGTACACAATTACCTCTATACAAATTTTCAACAACTGAAAATGAATAGTTTCGTAAACAATAACGAAAACGTCGAAAAGTTCCCTTTGAGTAAAATGAATCATGTACCAAAACAAAAAAATTCCGCGTTTTTTCAGTAGAACTGATGAAATGTTACTGGTACAGAAGCATTCAAAAGTTTAATCAAAATGTTCACAACTGCTCATAGGATTCACTTCCATAATCGGTCGGAATTTCTGAAATAGAGTTGTAAAAGATAAAAGTCGCATTTCTAGAATCACAGCATGTCTCAGTGACCTTTGAAAATTCCTTTTAAATTTCAGAGTCAACTAAGAGAGGAGATTTTATGATCCTTCTCTATTACGATCGTCTTCAGCAGTGTTATCTGTTTCTGCTCGTATGTAAAATATCCCCATCTTTTTGATTCGCGGAATGGAATACCATTACATCTTTTCCCATATTCAAAGAATTTGATCGCGAGAGTAGCATTTTTCATAATTCATGCCCGGGAGTTTATCGCCGGCCGCACGAATCCGCAGCACCTACCGCGGAAGGCGATAATTTCGGTACAAGCCAGTTTTTAAGCTCTATTAGGGTTCGCTTATACAGATCTCTCAGGTCGGAGATCGTGCGATAATATCACGCGAATCCCAACAGAACTCCCATTTGGCCTGCACATACGCATGCAAAAGAGAGTTAGGCGGACCAGTGTGTAGCCCATTTATACGCCCGGCCCGGGGGTCTCGACAGACGATACAATAAATCAGCGATTTTTGCTGGCCGGCATGAGGAGATAGGCCGGAAACCGAAATTACGCCATCTTGCTCGACGCGTATGAATCTAATTTATTGTCTTTAAATGTAGATGGCCTGGAAGCGAGAAACCTGCAGCTCTGTTTTCCAAAGGCGGTACAATTAGATGCCCCGGTCAGGAAGTAGTAAAGCGATCGGTCCCTCCGGCAAACGGTTTGCTCTTAGGTCGTGTATCTGCCAGTACTTCAGATCCGGCGAGGATAAGTAACCACCACTGTTCAAAAGCTGCCATATCCTCTCTCGTCATAAAGACGCTCCTTAAGCGTTCATATGTCTATTGTCTGTAATACTATACACGTCAATCATTTCTGCTTCACGATTTCCTTTACCATTCACAGAAAATAGGTAGCTTTATTTTTCACTCGGTTCAAATATGGCTGATTATTTTTCGGTTTTCATCGGCCATTTAGCTGTCTAGTATATTCCGATATTACAATTAATATTTTCAATAACTCCGTTCTACTGGTTTCCTTTAACCCTGGTCCCCTACCCTTAACCTTCATGACACATTCACTAAACCTGAGTTGTGCATAACCCAGTGTCTCGAAAATAGCGTTGCTGTTTAAAAAACCTCCTATTTTGGAATGAATGATACTGAATCTTTCAAGTATAAAATCATAAATTTTGATTTTGGAAATGCTTAGAAAAGAAATCTGTAGGTAGGAGTATCAAATAAAAGAAAGAAATTCATGAACGATTGTCACCTAAACCACGGATATCTCAAAATAAACAAGATCTCAATTCATAGTCGAGAATCACTCTACAAAAATCCAACGCCACTTCGCTCTTCATCACACTCCATTCTTGATACGTTTGATGATGTTTTTGAGAAACTACAGGGATATATGGCTTTTTTGTGCTCCTCAAAAATGCCTTTTTGGCAAATATAGTAGTTGATATAGCTTTTTTGGTCCTTCTTTCAGGGGCAGAAAGCGCACCGACGTTTTGAAGATGACTGTCTGATAGGGTAATTGGCCCTCTCCCCACTTTGCAACAAGTGCAATAGTGCGCAGGCGCAGAAATCTACGCTCTGGGTTGTCCACAACCCGGTGGGCATTGGACCAGGGTTAAAACATCTTGGACTCGATTTCAACAAGAAATTCGAACATTGCAGTTGAATACGAGTGCTCGAACTAAAGGGGGAGGTGTCACGTAAAAACCATGAGTATAGGATTAATCAGTAATTGACTTTCCGAAGCATAAAATATGTATGGTCAAAGCAGGGTGCTCGTTGGTCAGGGAAAACCTGAACATCAGGGAAAAGTCGGAGAATTTTATAGGTCAACAAGAATCGAAAAAAGGTCAGGGAATTCCTATAAGATGAGCTATGAATAACTGACAAAGATAATGAATTTAAAAGTGTTTTAATCCGTTTACAAATGATTCTATTTTAAAAAGGTGACAAGAATAAGATTTTGGTTTTTTATTATTAATGATCAGGGATAATGGAAAATTGGTCCGAGAAAAATTGGGGAATTTTGAAAATAATGTTTTGTCGCCACCCTGAAATAATATTCTTGTTCGTAAATTATTTTCCTTGTATCTCAATTTTTTGTTGCAGTTGCTTCTACTCAAGGATTATATTTTTAGTTGAAAATTGATTATTTGGTTCAAAATTCAACAATTTACTTCAGAAGTCATACTTTTTGGCTGAAAATTCAACTACTTTGTTTTAAATTCCTTTTTCTTGGGTTGAGAATCAAAATATTTTGTGAGAAGATTCACTTTTTGTTGAAAATTCATATTTGAGTTTTAAAAATTCAACATAATTTTTTTTGGTTGAAAATGCAATTATCTATCTGACAATGCGCCCTTTTAGTTGAAAATGTTACTATTTCATTGATTCAGCTATTTTGTTTAAAATTCGTCTTTTTTGGTTGAATTCAACTGTTATTGATTTAAAATTAAAATCCTTTTTTGTGAAAATATCTACTATTACATTATTTGTAGGAAAATCTTCTTTTTTGGCAGGTAATTATTCGTATTAATTTAAGAAGTCCTCTTCTATGTTTACAAATTCCACTGCTTGGTTGAAAATTAACTTTTTTTGTTGAAAATACATATTTCCCGGCTGTGTATTTAACTAATTTATGGAAAATTCGCCTTTTGTCTTGAAAGTTCAATGCTCTGGATGAACTTTCTCTACTTTCTTGTTTAAAAATTCTTTATTTGTTGAAAAGTCGTGTTTTTGGTTCGACGGTTAAAAATTTGACTATTTTGTTGCATTTTTTTTTTAAATAATTGTTTTTTCACTGAAAATTTAACTTTACTATTCTGGGTTGAAATATCAACCATTACATTTTTTATTGGAAATTCATCTGTATAGGTTAAAAATTTAATTATGGGATTAAAAATTCAACCATTTTGTTGAAAACTTAATTATTTTGTGGGAAATTGAACTATTTTGATGAAAAATTTCCCTTTTTTTTGGTAAAACTTTAAGCTTTTTCTCATGAAAAATTAAATCTTGTAAGCAATTTTCGACGTTGAAAATTCAACTATTTTGTTAAAAGTGCAACTGTTATGTTGAAATTTCGTTTCATTTGCTTGGACGTTCAACTAATTGGTTGTAAACATTTTTGTTCGAAAATTGGTATAATCGAATGGAAAATTTATTATGCTATGTCGAAAGGTCATGTATTTGGTTAAAAATTCAACAATTTTGTTGAAAATTTAATTAATTTCATGAAAATTCAAAGATTTTGATCGGAAGTTTTTTGGTCGAAGATTTCCTTTTGGATTGAAAATTCTTATTTTATGGTAGAAAAATAATCTTCTTTGATTGGAATGAGTGAATAAATAAATGTATTCTATGTTTGAATAATGCAAGATCTTGAACATTGAATATTAAACAAAAATCAGGGTAAAATCAGAAAATTTTGAAATAAAATAGCTTAATTTGTTTTTCAAGATATTCTAAAAACTGGATAAAATAATGCATCGTGAATCACAGATCGTCAAAAAATTAAAAAATTTCACGGTTTGAGTAATTTGGTGAAAAAAAAGATGCAACAAGTATTGTCCGCGAGTGTAATAAAAAAGCCAGCAGTTAATAAAATCTTCAAGGTTCAACAAACGAATACTTATTTCAGACATTTAAAATCAAAATTTCAGCAAAAATGTTCCTTTGCAACCAAATAGCTGAATTTTCAATTTAAAAATATGAATTTTCAATGAAAAATGCAATAGTGGATATTTCAACTGAAATTATTTTTATTGTAAATCAGAAACAGTTGAATTAAACTAGGAAAAATGAATTTTCAACAAAATAGCTACATTTTCGAAAAAAGGATGACTTTCTAACAAATTAGTTTATTTTCCAACAAAAAGTTGCATTTTTATCCAAGAAGAATGCAATTTCTACTAAAATAGATGAAATTTTGAATTAAAAACACGAATTTTCAAAAAAATAGTTGAATTTTCGTCTGAAAAGGGTTTCATTTGGACATTTTAAGATCAAAATATGAATTTTAGACAACAAGTAAATTTTCTACGAAATGGTTGAATTTTCAACGAAACAATTAAATTTTCAACCAAGAAGGAAGAATTTTAGTTGAAAATTCAGCAATTTTATTTTTTGAGAAAATCTTTAAATTTTCAACTGAACAGTTACATTTTATCCAAGAAAGATGCAATTTTTATCAAAATTGATCAATTTTTAGAATGAAAAAGACAAATTTTCGAGAAAAAAAAAACTGTTGAATTTTCATTTAAAATAGATTGCAGTTGACTTTTCTACACCAAAATATTAATTTTAATCAGAAAGTAAATTTTCTACGAAACTAGTTGAATTTGCAAACCAGAAGGACGAATTTTCAACAAAACAGTCAAATTCTCAACCAAAGAAGATAACTTTTTAATACAATTGTTGAATTTTCAACAAAAACCGTTAAATTATCATCCAAGAAATAAGCAGTATCTACTAAAATAGATTAGTTTTAAATTAAAAACGCAAATTTTCAAAAAGATAGTTGAAGTTTGATCTAAAGAAGATTTCAGTTTGACTTTTCAACATGAAAATATGAGTTTTAAATAAGAAAGACGCAATTTGTACGAAAATAGAGGAATGTTGGAATTAAAAAGACAAATTAAAGAAAATTTTTGAATTTTTTTGAAGAAAGATTTCAGTTGACTTTTTTGCACCAAAATATGAATTTTAATCAAAATGTGAATTTTCAACCAAAAAGAAGAACTTGTTAACAAAATTCTTGAATTTTCAAACAAGTAATAAAATTTAGAAGTAAAAAGATAATCTTTAGGAGGAAGCAACTGCCAAAAAAGAAACATAAATATGAATATAAGGCAAATTGATTATTAATAAGAATATTATATAAGGGTTACTGAAAATCTTAACATTAAAAATTCCCTAATATTTCCTTGACCAATTTTTCATTTTCCCTGACCATTAATAATGAAAGACCAGAATCTTAAACTTGTAAAATTTTCAACCAAGAATCTTTCATAAAAGAATAAAACAATCCCAAATTAAATTTCGAAATTTTTTAAATTCATTCAGCTTGACAGTTATTTATAGTTATAGAAATTACCTGAATTTTGCGAAATTTTTTTTCTTAATCCCCGAATTTTCCCTGACAAATAAAATTATCTGACTTGAAAAAAAAAAATTGGTTGGCTAGGTTCGTTTTTCAATTACCAGGTTCCTTTGGCGCGTAAAATTAAATTATTTTAAAATTTCTGTGCAATTACTGCGAGTTATTTGTTTCCTTTACAAATTCCAAAAAATTGCGTACATGAATGGAGGACCCCCTTGCCGTAACAGATCGTAAAAAAATCTCTCCCGCCCCCCCCCCCCCTTGAGCTGTTACGTAATTTAAGTACGGTCCCTTAGCAATACTTTTACCATACTTCAATCATACGCTCACTATACTTCATTCAAATATGCCAAATTTTTTTTACCCTGGAGAAGACAAGCATTCGTATTATTAAAGGATCAATAAAGCCGATTAGTTAATTATGAAATGAGTAATTTACACCCTATGCTGGTGGTCAACTTGTATCAAAGATAATTAATCATCTAACGGATGACTCAGGAACGGGCAATAAATTACCTTCTTGCATACAGGGATCTCAACATCGGAATTTCATTGCAGAGAAAGTGAGAGTGTCTCTATTCACTAATGATAAAAATCCATTGTTAAAGAAGAAAGAGAGATTCTTTATTTTTACAAGCAACTCTCTAAATCCGATTTAGTAGACATTTTACTAATTTGATTAGTAGAATTGTATCTGACTGTTAAATGAGTGATTTTATCACTTTCTACTAAATGAAACGGTAAGATTTATGTTACTAAATAAATTAGTAAGGATATTCTACTAATCTGCTTAGTAGTACCAACTTACTAATTCAATGAGTAGCAATGAATTTCTAAGGAAACATAATTCAATAATTTCTTAAATATATTCTGCTGGTTTTTGAGTTTTAATTAAGAAATTTTAATGCTTTCTCAATACACTATCTATTTTCTCAATGCTGCCAAAATCTAAACTCGTGAAATTAGGTTGAATCGAATCGCGCTATTTATAATATAATTTTAGAGAATTTTTGAGCTAATTAAATGGGTTTGAAAGAAGTAGCACTAACATTATTTGCAGGACTAACTAAACAAATAAAATGTTAACTAAAATTTATTTTCAGAAAAATTCAAGACCTTCGAGGAATACAGTGTGCAGCAATTGGCTAAGATACATGAAAATCACTTAGATTCCGACACTGTGGCCAAACTGGAAGGTATGAAAAGCAAATATTCACTTATTGATATATTTTTTTCATAAAATTTGCAAGTGAGTCAAAAAGCTAACCTTCAAAATACACTGGAGTTATTCAAATTTTCAAATGTACATTATTTTTACATGTTTCATTTATATGAATCACATGACTGATTGTTATCTTTGTAAAATAAGTTTTTTGTAAGTCAAAACGGTTTTTGAATTTTTCATAATGAAGAGTCGGGAAATTCTAGCTTTTTAAGTGCTGCATTGAAAATGTTGCTTCAAACAGGGTAAAAGATAATAGTCTTATTTAAAACAATTTTGTTATTCGAACTAACAAGTGAATGTAAAATTATTTGCACTATCATTTATTGCCTCCTTTAAAGATATAATGAAAATTTTGATATAAATTTTTTAATAACGACTGTTACATGAAAGTCGACATAACATATCGTAATTAACTAACAGTTAGAGAAAGGCTTTATCTTTTGATCTCTAACTTACAATAAATTAAAATAAAAGTATTTACACACTGTAAAGCGCGAAAATTTTAATGAGTTTATTCAATTCTTTTAAATGAAAATTTGACTATTATATTTTTGTTTGAAAATTGTTTTTTGGTTGAAATTAAAATATTCATCTTCTTGCTTGGAACTTAAACAGCTTGTTTGCAATTCTTTCTGTCCCTTGACTGAAAAATCTTTTGAAGTTTCTGATTAAAAATTAATTCTTTTTCTTTAATATCAACTTCGACATTTTTCGTTCAGAATTCATCATTTTGGGATTGGAAATAACTGAGTTAAAAGCTAAACTCTTTTATAAAAAATAAATTTTTTCGTTCAAGATTCATCATTTTAATTAAAAATGTATCTCTCTGGTTGAAAAGTGAGATATTTTGTTGAATATTCGTTGTTACTTTAACAGAAAATTAATTTTTTTTTCAAACTGAAAATGAAATTATTAAGTCAAATATTTCAACATTTTAGTTAATACTTCCTCTCTTTAGTTTAACATAACACAAAATTTAAAATGTAACCATTCAATTTTAGGTTGGAAAATTATCATTTATAGTTGAAAATTTAACTATTATAGTCAATGGTTCATCATTTTAGTTGAAAATTCATCACTTTGGCTGAAAATTTGTTTGTTTTTTTCTTCTGGAAAATTACTTCTTTTTACTGAAACTTCCCCTATTTGATTGAATTTTTTTTTTTTAGTTGAGATTTCTTCTATTGTATTCAAAAGACGTATTTTTTTGAGAAAATTATTTTTTATGTTTCAAAATAAATTTTTTGGTTTAAAACTTTATCTTTTTGGTGTTAAATTTAAGTATTCCATTCAAGTATTCATCATTTTAATTGAACTTTCAACTTTTGATTTAAGATAAAAACAACTTGGTTAAAAGTTACTCTTTTGTTAAAAATTCATCTATTCCGGTAAAAGATTCATCATTTCAGCTCACAATTTTTTTTGTCTGGAAAATTAATTTGTTAAGTGAAAATTTAACTGTTCCATTTCTGGTCGAAAACTGATCTTTTTTAGTTCAAGACTCAACTATCAACTATCGAATGAAAATTTGAATTATTATTCAAATTCGTAGACTTTAGAGACAATTTCAAGAAATGATTAATTATGTTTTTAGTATTATTCGTGCTAATTATAACTTTTTTATGGCTTTTTTCAATGAGCATTGTTCCTGGCACATAAAAGACAACTTCATATTGATAATGAGATGTTCACATGAATTGTTTAAACAATTTATTATTGTTTTTAGCAATTTTCTCATAGAATGGAATTAGAAAGACGTGGTTTTTTCAAAAATTTCCCACTTGTTGTCCAATTTTCAATCAGAGAAAAGTGATGGTTCATCAATGTTAACAGGAGTGATTGTTCAAGCAATCTATTATTAATGCTGATAATATTCTCCTAGAAAAATGCTAATAAATTGCAGTTTGAAAAAAGTTCACTTCTAGTCAAATTTTCAATGAAGATAAGTTAAATAATCAACTAGAGCCAAGTAAATTAATTGTTTAAACAATTTTTCATCACTATTATCAATATTATATTTGAATAATGCTAGTAACATGCGCTTTCTTCTGAATTTTCTGGCTTTTTGTCCAATTTTCAATGGAAGTGAAGTGATTAGATTCAGAAAAAATAATTTTGTAAACAAATTTTAATTTTTCATGACTATCTTCATCTATATCACTGCCTAATAGTTGCGGCTTTTTGGCAATTTTTACCTTTCTGCCCTTTTTCACTTAGCGAGATGGGAATTAATTAAAGTTCACAAAAAAGTTGTTTAAGCAATTCGATATTGTCTATAACTATCTCTTCTTATATCAGTGCTAGGAAGTGGTGTTTTTTCTAAAATCTTTAACTTTGCATCGCCTTTTATTTATGAACAAATGATAAGTCAACCACAACAAAAATGATTTTTCGAATGGTATTGTTGTATTAAGTGAATTATTTTTGCTCTTTCCCTAATGCTTACAAAAAATGAATTTGAAGAAAGAAAGATATTTTACACAAGAGGCAGAAATCAATATTAAATTGTTTAAACAACTGTTTTATTAACTTTAATTAATTATTACCTTACTAAGTGAAAAAAGGACAGAAAGGTAAAAATTGCCGAAAAACCGCAACTATTAGGCATTGATATCTGTGAGGATAGTCATGAACAATGACAAATTGTTTAAAAAATTATTTCCGCTGAATCTAATTAATTATCAAGTTATGCCTAATGAAAAATAGACAAAGAGTCGAAAATTTCAGAAAAAACCGCAACATTCTACCAATTAAGCGAAAAGAATATTATTAACAATGTTAATAAATTGTTTAAACAGTCATTTTGTTAAGCTGAATTCATTATTATTTTACTCCAAATGAAAGTTTGCCAAAAATACAGAAATTAACAAAAAACGCATCTTTCTAGCATTATTAAAATATAATATTATTAAGAATTATAATAAATTGTTGAAACAATTAATATTCTTGACTCTAATTTATTACTTAACTTATCTTAATTGAAAATTTGACTGACAGTGATTTGTTTCAAACTGCCATTTTGTAGCATTTTTCGAAGAGAATATCATTAACGTTAATACTAAATTGTTTGAACATTGTTAACATTGATGAGAAAATTCGATGAGAAAATTGATAAAAACAATAATAAATTATTTAAACAATTTATGTGAACATCTAATTATCAGTATGAAATGGTCTTTTATGTGGCAGAAATAATTTTCACTGAAAACCCCATAAAAAAAGTCATAATTACCGTGAGAAGCTCGGGAAACTCATTTTTCACTTATGGGGTTTCTTTGGGATCCTATAAAACAGACTTATGGTGTTGGTATTCGAAAAGTGATATGTTATTCTTATTCTATGGCTAATTGTAAAGAAAATTGTTGAGTTTCAACTCGATTGACACAATATTGTGGATTCTGAGTGAGATTTACAAAAACGTCTTTTTTTCTTATGGGAAATACATGTTAAACTTCATGGGGCTTGCGGCACCCCTAAATATCATTTTTTTAACAAACAAAAAATGGATTTATTTCTGTGTGGATTCGAACAAATTTCTGGGATGTCCCCATAAAAATTCGAAAAAAAAAATTTTGTACCACCCTAGTGTACAGCCGTACATCGTGTGGTGCGAAGCTTACAAAGCTTTCCACCAAGCAATCTTGAGATTATTGTTGGCATAATTTTTAAAGTTTGATATTTAGATGCGTATCTTTTTTTTATTGCATTATATTTTAATAGTTTTATCTATTTGAAAGAAAAACGGTCACGACTTCGTAGTTGCTTTTGGCCTGTAAAACCTTTTGAGATTATTAATATATTCTAGTTTTAATTAGTACTATAACATGTTTTCAATTCGCATGGAACTAACTTGTTTTTCAATCGGACGTAATCCGACTTTAATAATTTATTACTATATTTCAATAAGATTCTCTTAGTTGAAAAAATCGTTTTTAAATTAGCTTGAAACTACCCTTTGAAACAGTAACCACCCAGGCAAAAATATTATATATAGTTTATATATCCCGTGCAGAAATTTCAGCGTGTCGCGGGTCGGGCCCAGATCTGGCAGAATGTGGGCCCAGTCGGGCAATCCTACCAGCCCCAGATTCGAAATGAAACGCCTAACCTGATCAGGACCAGACTGAGGCATCCAGAAGGACGGTCGGATCTGGCCCAGACCAGCCCCCTCTTATTTTTGTATTCTTAGCCATACAATTATTTTTTCATAAATCCAATTAAATCTTTTTTAGATAATTTGGGCCTATTTCTGTTTCGAATTCAAATCTGTATTGAAAGTGAAAAATTGGCTAATCTCAATATTTTTTGCGTGAAACCTTTTTTTTATTGTAACATGAGCATTAAAAAAATGTTTGACACAATAACTATTAAAATTAGTCACTTTTTCACTCTGAAATCAGATTTGATTCAAAACAGGAATGGGCCCTAAGTATCTGAACAAAACTTACTCAGGTATTTATGCAGTAAAATAAGGCAATTCAATTTTGAGGTTAGGTTCTGATTCCAGGGTACTTAATAACACACGTCACTGTACATAATTTTTTTCCCCCTCCAAATAAGGTTTTTTACAAAATATTTAAAGTTTGGTACCTGAATCTACGTTACTAGAAACCCCACATATATCAATAGGATTTTCTTCATTTTGTATGACATTAAAATATAGGATAGGATTTTCTTCGACTTGTTGGAGGTTTACGGGTTTCATTTCAACTTCTGCATTTGCTTGAATCAGAGCTATCTTGTAAGCCTAAAACATTCTGACGATCATCGAGAAAAATTACGTAAGACAATAAAGCCAAGTGGAATCACAAACATAACCTCTGCAAACGTTCCTACGTTTAAATTAATGTTTATACAGTTTTCTTAACTTATTATTTTCAATTTATTTTGTGGTTAATTTGCTTGACAGATTATAATGAATCTACTTACCTTCATCTTCATTGCGCAAGTAGGGAATGGTAGCAATTATGTTTCCGTACCCGTAAGGTACTTTTAGTTGTTGGCATTATGCCAAAATAAATAATAATTGTTTATTTTTGATATCACATCACACTTAAAACCGAGCCGTATTGTATGATATATAAAAGAAAACTTCTAATATGGGGCGGTCAGCGCAGCAGATGGCGCTGCAACTTCCAGCTGGTATTTTCTCAATATGTGGTTCCGAACCGAGCCACAAGAGCAGCCATGCGAAAGCCACAATGTGGCAAACCCGATCGGGGCCACGTTGGAAATCGGGACCAAATTGGGCAATTTCTGCACGGGATAGTGTGAAGTGTTATATATAATATTCGTTTGTTTTACACATTTTTTATATAAAACAAATGAATATTATATATAATATTTCACACTATATATAAACTATACATAATATTTCCGCCTGGGCAGCAATACATTTACCAATTCATTTAGTAGTAGCATAACCAATTCTTTAGTTATTTTCACTCATTGAATGAGTAGATTCTCACTAACTACTAGTAAACGAATCGGCACTATTTAAATTAGTAGAAAACTACGACTAATTAGTAGTTTTCTACTAATTCAGATTTAGAGAGAAGATTATAACAGAATACAAAACACATTGAACAAATTGTCAGAAAATTATCTTACCCCATTATATTATCTGAATCACAAGGATAACTCGAATTTTCCATATAGAGCGCAACTTAATTAAATAAATTCGAATGGTGAAATCCGATACCTGATCGTTGATGTCGTTTGTTTCTCAAAATGGAGTGATAGAAAGCGCGTCGAAAAAGTTATTCTACAATTATTGTACTATACAGCAGTATCATTGACATTTATCGTTGGCTCTCAAAACAATTTCATAGCCAATTGCCTGCTGGCCAGCTGCGATAGGCAGACTTATATGTTCAGATGTGTTTAAGAAATACTGTACGTGCTCGGGCGTTAGGAGTCACATACGTCTGCAGAAGAGGACCGCATTCTCGAGTTACGCTTACATAAATTAAAGCGGTGACTAATTTAATGAACGATAGATCGTTTTGGCAGAGGTAATCCAATATTCCTGACAGGCACATGATTTTTACGACCCCGATCGTATATTAATGGTAGTAGGTTCGATCGTTTCAATTGTTTAATATACCATCCACCCCTTTATCAAGATTCGCTGTAGCAAATCGCCGCAGAGTGGACCTTTCTTGAAATTCTGTGTTAAGATTGTAGAACTTTGGATCGGAATGACCTGGGTGGAATATTTTTTTTTTAATTAAAGGAAAAACTTTTCCGAATGTTAGAGATGGAATTTTTGGCAAAAAAAATCGTTTATTGAATACCAAAAACGCTTAGATTTTACATTTTATGTGCTATACATGTTTTTATATAGATTTTTGCATGCTCAATCGGATTCTGACATGTAAATCATTGTAAGACAAAATCCAAAATAGCGGAACCAATATGGCAGGCTAAAATTGTACAACGAAACCAATTTGACTGAAATTTGCTACAAGGTGGTTTTTCAGGTCACTGATTACAAATCCAAGGACAAAATTAAAAAATTAAAAGTGATGGAAAAAAATTGTGCAAAACAATATATTTGACTTAGAATTGCCGTTTTTGGGTCGCTGAAAAAGTAAAAAGTATACAATAGCGGAATGAAATTCTCTAAACCATTTTTGCAGTATTTTTCCTAGAAATCACGCGATATATTTGTAATAATAGCTTCTGCTAAAAAATAAGATTTCATTATTCGGCAAGTTTTAAAAAGTTTGGGCAAAAATAAAGAAAAGAATAATAGAACGTTTCGTATCAGGTACTGAGTACCTCTTCAAGGTTCACTATAATTGTGTACATTTCTCGTGGTTATATAATCAATATTATCTGATTGTTAAATTAGAAATTATAATGTTATTTTGTTTCAACTTGTTTTCTACTGTTTTAATCTTATGTTCTAAAAACCTCAATGTTAAAAACGCTAAAATAATTCACATTACTGATCACTATAGTGTTTCTATTATACTTTTCTTCATTTTACCAAATCTTTTTTTTTAGCAAAAACTATTATTACAAATATATGTGTTGACCAATTTAAAAAGCCGCGAGATTTCTGGGAAAAATACTGCAAAAGTGGTTTGGAGAATTTCGATCCGCTATTTTAAACTTTTTAATTTTTCGACGACCCAAAAACGACAAGTTTTAGTCAAATCTGTTTTTTTGCACAATTTTGGTTCACCATTTTGAATTTTCCAAGTTTGATCCCGGATTTGAGATCAGCGACCCGAGAACCCCCTTGTAGCAAATTTTAGACAAATCGGTTTCCTTTTAAAATTTTGGTCCGCCATATTGGATCCGTCATTTTTAATTTTTTAATTTTTACCTTGGATTTGTAATCAGCGACCTGAAAAACCACCTTGTACCAAATTTCAGTCAAATAGGTTTTGGTTTTGCAATTTTAGCATGCCATATTGGCCCCGCCAATCATTCCGATTCAAAGTTCTACGATTTTGAGACAGAATTTCAAAAAAGGTCCACTGTGCGCCGCCAAGGAAAGAAGAAAAAAATTCTAAGCACTCATCAGGAACCTTCCATTAACTACGTGAACAATGGGAGGGGGAGGGGGGACGGGGTCACCCTAAAAACTACGTTTGGTAACAGGGCTGAGGGTCCCATGGAAGTAACGAGAGCATTTAGTACATTTCCTGATGATAATTTTTTAATACACCGGAACCTGGATTTCCGCAAACTGGATTTGTGCGTTTCCAGAACTGATGTCCTCCGTAGTTTCGTGATGAGAGGAGCCGCGGGACCGAAAGGGAGGCGGTGCTCAGTCAAGCGTGACAAACAGCATGAGGGCCGCACTCTCAGCGCGATAGTTGCATCAGTAGTGCCTCGAAGTCCACAGCGTGTCATGTCGGAAATCGTGCACAAACCCAGGTACCAGTGTGATTCTTCTTTTTCTCTCTGTTTTCAGGAAAGTTCTTTCTCCTCTTTTTTCTCGTTTTTTTGCTTAAATACGAACTAAATTAATAGAACCCGACAAGCAAAATCAACTAATTTTGGTTGAAAATTCTATTGTTATATTTCTGGTTTGGAATTTATCTCGTTTGGTTAAAAATGCTAGTATTTAATTGAAAATTTAATTATTCTTTTATTATGTTGGAAATGCAACTATTTTGTTAAGAAGTCATTTTTTTGGTAAAAAATTCAGTTACATTGTGGTAACTATTTTGTTGAAAATTGACTTTTTTTGGTTGAAAATTAATTGTTTTAACCAACAATGTGAATATTCCAGTTTTAGTTAAAAATTTACATTTTTTATTGCAAATAATTCTTTTCAAATTGAAAATGCATGTATTTTGTTAAAAATTCTTTTTTTTTGGTCTAAAGCTAATTTTCTTGTTTAAAAATTCATTCGTTTTGATTAAGAAAGCCACTGTTTGGGTCTAAATGAATCTGTTTGGGTTAAGGATTGAACAATTCAATTGAAAGTTAAACTATTAAGTTGAAAATTAACATTTTCTTGAAAATTAAACTATTTTTATGAAAATTTAATCGTTCCGTCAACATTTCGTCCTTTTGGCTTTAAAATTCAGCAATTTTGTTGAAAATTAAATTTTCAAATTTATTTCGAAACTAAAATTTTTTTTAAAGATGAATTCTTAACCAAAACGACGAATTTTCAACGAAGAAAATTAATTTTCTACCAAAAAATTACAAATTTGCAACAAAATATACCAATTTGCAAACATCTAATAACATATATTTTCAACCGAATAGTTGAAATTTCTTCTAAAGACGATAAATTTCCATCCAAGAATGGAATAGTTAAATTTTCAGATGAAAAAAATCATTTTCGTAGAAAAAAAAGTATTTTCAACAAAATAGTTAAGTTTTCAACCAATATAATAAATTTTAAGAAAAGTAGTTTAATATTGAAGAAATTGTCGAACAGTCAAGCGAAAAGACAGCATTTTCAACCAGAAAGTATTCATTTTCAACAAAAAAGATCATTTTTATCCAAAAAAATTGCAGTTTTAATCAAAAGAGAGAAAATTTCCACCAACAGGATTAGTTTCCTACCAATAAAGACCAATATTTGACTAAAAAAAAAAGATTAAATTTCAGCAAAAAAAAAGGGAAAGTTACATTTCTAGGTTGGCAAATTAATTTTGAATGAAAAAAAGAATTTTCAGCAAAATATTTAAACTTTCAATCAAAGAGATCAACCCTCAAACAAATATATTTTTAAGAAAGTGGTTCAAGTTTTACCCAAGTGATTGAATTTTCAATTTGAAAAATATCAATTTTCAGCTAAAAATTGTTACGTTATTAGTTTAGAAATTGGTTTTCAACCAAAAAAAGGCATTTTCAACCAAAAGGATGAATTTTTTAACCAAAAAATATGAATTCGATATAATAGATTAGATTAGATAAATAATTTAATTTTTAGTAAAATAGATTTGAACTAAATAGCTGAATTTTGAACCGAAGAGAGGAATTTTCAACTAAAATATTGAATATGTAATTCTCCAACCAAAGAATTAATGTGTAATAAAGTAGGTCATCTTTGAACAAAAAAAAAAAGAAATAAAATGTTTTACTAAACAGATCAATTTTCAACCCGAAATTATTAATTTTCTACGAAGGAGACGAATTTTCTAATCAAAAAGTTGAATTTTCAACAAACAAAGATTTTTCAGCCAAGACAGGAAAAAATGTCAAAGAAATTGTTGAACTTTCAAGCCAGAAGACATCATTTTCAACAAGAAAATATTAATTTTCAACAAAAATTTCACTTTTAACCAAAAAATTGCAATTTTAATCAAAAGAGAGAAAATTTCCACCAACAAGATTAGTTTTCTACCAATAAAGAACAATTTTTGACTAAAAAAAAAGATTAAATTTCAGCAAAAAAAAAAAAAAAGATGGGAAAGTTACATTTCTAAGTTAACAAATTAATTTTAAATGAAAAAAAGAATTTTCAGCAAAATATTAAAATTCTCAATCAAAGAGATCAGCCCTGAAACAAATAAATTTTTAACAAAGTGGTTCAAGGTTTACCCAAGCGATTGAATGTTTAATTTAAAAAATATCAATTTTCAGTCAAAAATAGTTACGTTTTTAGTTTAAAAAATATTTTTCAACCAAAAAAGGCATTTTCAACCGAAAAGATGAATTTTCTACCAAAAAATATGAATTCTCTACGAATAATGTAATAGTAGATATTTCAAATAAAAAGTATGACTTTTTAATAAAAATTGTTGAATTTGCAACCAAATAATAAAACTTTTTACTACAATTACAGTCGTCAGGATGAAGCAACTGTAAGAGAAGGAATACAAATACAAGGCAAATGAATTACTAATTAAAATAATTACTAGTCCCAAACATCATTTTCAAAATTCTCTAACTTTGCCTTGACCAATTTTTCACTTGCTCTTTGTTGATATAAGGAAAAGGGGATTACTCATTTTATATTTTCTAAGAACATCTGTTTTGAATTGTACTTTCTTGGGTTCTTAAGAGCCACTTAGGTCTTAAAATTTACAGCTCTTTAGTTACCCGAAGCCATTTACTAGATTTTGGAGAAAACTCGGATTTATGCCCTTTTATAGATGGGTCTTTTATGACAATAAGCCGGGGTACGATTTATGCTTTTACGTTTATAACCCCATCCGTTTGCAATAAAGTTTGTCTCTAGCTGTTAAGACTATTATTGCAGGAAAAGCCGGACTCGTGGGAAACTTAGGCTATATTGTCTTTTTGGGACTTGGGCCTTCGCCCCACCCTTGTATTTTGTAATGTACTTCGTTCTCTATGATCAATTTGTACTTGACCTGAGTTAGTCTTTCGAAAGGAGCCGTGCGGTATAGTCGTCTCTCTGGAAAACCTTTTTTACTTACAAATATATTTTCAATCATAAATTTACAATTTGCTTTGTTTATTATTACACACCCTTATCTCTCGTTGTTAATTCAACATTTGGCGACCGTGACAGGACATGAGGGTGTCGTGATTTTGTGTAAAAAATTGTAAAAGTTTCGTATTAGTGATTTGAAAATGAGCAAACGGGATGTAAGGAAACGAAAAGCGGATCGCGCCGCGTTTACTAAAGCGTTGAATGCGCTTAACGATGAACTGCGTGTGAGTGCAAGTACGAGTTCGGATACGGGCGCGAGTGCAAAGGTTTTTGAAATTACAATGGCTTTACAAGTGCTACAGAAGAAAATGAGCGAACTGGAGGCGAGTACGTCCGCAGTGATTGACTCCATACTTCAAGACGACAGTTACGATGATAGTGGGGACGAAAGCGACTTTCAAAAGGAACTTCAAAAGGAGTATGATGATGCTGACATGTACGAAAAGAAATTTATGGAAGCAAAATTGAAAGTGTCGGACTATCTGAAGAAGGTCGAGGATACGAAGTCACCATCGGCTTCAGTGACTGTCCCCCATGTTGTTACACAAGTGGATAATAAACAAACGCACCGATTGCCAAAAATTGAATTATACAAGTTCGGTGGTGAGGTACGTGATTGGCTGCAGTTCTGGAGTTTATTCAAGAAAATCCACGATGATCAATCTACTACGCTCGAAGACAAGTTCCAGTACTTGATACAAGCAACGATTCCTGGTTCACGTGCTGCCGAGTTAGTAAGAAGCTACCCTCCGACAGGCGATAACTATCACAAGGTGATTGATAGTTTGAAAAACAGATTTGGTCGCGACGATCTACAAGTCGAAGTATGCGTGAGAGATCTTTTGCAACTCGTGTTGCAAAATACTATAAAGCCAAAAAGTATACCGCTTTCCAGCCTTAAATAGTTAGTTTGATCTGTTAGATAAGCTTTACTAATATATAAGTACGTAAAGTACGTAAGTAGTACACT
>CAKNXH010000126.1:103191-205498 GCA_932178445.1 Andricus quercusramuli
TTAAGAACCCAAGAAAGTACAATTCAAAACAGATGTTCTTAGAAAATATAAAATGAGTAATCCCCAAATAGTTGCAAAGAAAACAAAATAGAGTCTCATTTAAGATCCTTGGAATCTCTAGGTATAACGACAGACACGTGTGCAGCAATGTTATTACCACTTTTGGAATCATCGCTACCGGAGGACATTTTACGCGTGTGGCAAAGAAGTAGCAACGCGATTCTCAGTGTGTTGCCGGAAAATGTTGGAGATTCAGCAACACGGTGTAAAGATCGGTTGACGAGACTAATAAATTTTTTGGCTGGTGAAGTGCAAAACGAATTACGTATCTCAATGGCCGTGAAGAGTTTCGACTTTAAAAGTGAGTCATTCGACAATAAAAGGGTGAAAGCTCGCGCGGACATTAAGAACGTTCCCAGCTCGACGAGCTTGCTGACTGCAAGCAACACGAACAGCCAAAAGTGTATTTTTTGTGAATCGGATCAACATAGAAGTGCCCACTGTGAAAGTGCGAAAAGAATGACTCTATCCGAAAGAAGAGAGTCTGTGAAAAATAGCGGGCTTGCTATTGCTGCTTAACCCGCGGGCACAGTGTAAAGTTTTGTCGTGCAAAAGTGAAGTGTGGGTGGTGTACTCGCCGACATATGATTGTGATGTGCCCCAGCATTGACAGCAAAGAAAACACCAAGGAAAGTGTGTACAGTGAGATGAAACCTGCTCAAAGTTCAAAGGATAATAAATCTGTCAAGTTCGACTGCGTTTTGGCTAGTATGTGTAACGATCCGGAAGTTTTTCTACAAACACTCTGCATAGAATTGCGCAATGGAGATAAGGAATTGATAGCACGTGCAATTATCGATACAGGATCGCAGAGGACTTACATCACCCAGGAGGCAGTCAACTATTTAGGTTATAAGCCGTTTGCCGAACAGCTGATGAGCCACGCACTCTTTGGAGGACAAAAGTCGGGGGTCGTGAGCCATAAGAGATACAAAGTCCATGTGAGTAGCTTTGATGACAGTTTTGAATGCGAGTTCAACGCCTTGGATCAAAAGGTTATTTGCGAAAAAATACCACTCACAAGAAACGGATCATGGTTCGAGGAATTAAAACAATTGAACATTTGCATCGGCGACATTCGCAGCAAGAGTTTACAGCCTGCTGTCCTTATCGGCGCTGATATAGCCGGGAAGTTTTATACAGGACGAAAACACGATCTGAAAAATGGATTGGTAGTTATGGAAACTTATCTTGGATGGACTATTATGGGCGAGATTGAAGATAGTACGGAAAGAGAGGATACCGTCGTCACTGCGATATCGATGTTCACCAGGAATGATAACGTGTCGGACTTGTGGTCACTCGACGTTTTGGGGATTCGAGACCCGATTGAAACTAAAGCGCAATCAGAGTACATGGCAGAAATGAAAGACTCATTTCTAAAAACAGTAGAAGTGAATGAAGAAGGGCGATATGAAGTGCCATTGCCTTTTTTGGAGAGCCACCCTACTCTGAATAGTAACAAAGATATCGCTTTACGTCGACTGCAATCTACTATGAAGAAATTGAATACCGACGGACTCTACCAGGCATACAATGCAGTTTTTGAAGAGTGGATTGCTGAAGGAATTATCGACCGGGTTCCTGTTGAAGAAGAAAACAATTGGGGACATTACGTTCCTCATCGACACGTCGTGAAAGAAAATAGCACCACGAAGATTCGACCAGTGTTCGATGCATCTGCCAAGGATCGTCGAGGGCCTTCACTGAACGAGTGTTTACATAAGGGACCCAACTTGATTGAACTTGTTTCTGATATCATGTTGAGGTTCCGAAAAGGTAACGTAGGTGTAATTTCAGATATTAAGAAAGCGTTTTTGCAAATAAGCATTGATCCGAGGCATAGAGATTATTTACGTTTTTTGTGGTATGATTTGCATGGTAATCTTGTGATTCTCAGACATCGCAGAGTTGTTTTTGGAGTTTCATCAAGTCCCTTTATACTAGGGGCGGTAATTAATTTGCATTTAAATTCCTTCCTGAATACTGAGAAACACAATTTCACCATTGATTTTGAGAATGTCTCGAAACTTTTAGAGAGCTTTTATGTGGACAATTGTGTTACAACCGTAGATACTGTTGAGCAGCTAGGAAAATTTATCGCGGATTCGAAAACCATTATGAGCCTAGGCTGTTTTGAACTACGAGGGTGGGAGTATAGTCACGATGGTTCTTATCAAAACCAAGCTGCAGTTCTCGGAATAACGTGGGATAAAGAACTCGATACTTTAGCAGTAAATATTCCGAAAATAGACGATCTTGATAACGAGAAAATTACAAAAAGAAAAATGTTGTCATTAACGCAGAAAATTTTTGACCCCTTGGGCTTTGTCTGTCCGAAATTGTTGCTACAAGAAACACGTTCTCAGAGTCTTGATTGGGATGATGAAGTACAGGACGATATTAAGGGAAGATTTTTAAAATGGGCAAAAGGATTAAAAAGTCTTATTGACATAAAAATACCACGATGTTTTTTGGGAAGGGTAAGCGACAATGACAATATTAGTATGCACGTTTTTTGCGACGCAAGTAAAATTGCTTACGCGAGTGTAATTTTTTCCGCATTCAGAAAGGTTCAGAAGTGAAAATAAATTTCGTAGCAGCTAAATCCCGCGTCGCGCCTACAAAAGTAAATGTCAATGATGCACGAACGAGCATACCTCGCTTAGAGTTATTAGCCGCGGTAATAGGTGCCAGACTGGCAAAAAACGTTATAGATGCCATAAAAATAGATAATATGGGAGTTTACTATTGGACAGATTCTTCTACTACTTTATCTTGGATTCAGAGAAATTGTAATTGGGCTGTATTTGTTTACAATATAGTAGAAGAAATCCGTAAGCTCTCGAATCCGGAAAATTGGTATCACGTACCGGGTCATTTAAATCCCGCCGACTTACCTTCGCGTGGTTGTACCGCTGAACAATACCAATTTTCGAAATGGTGGGAGGGGCCCGAGTGGCTACGCTTGTCATCTGAAAATTGGCCTAATAGCGAATTGGTGTGCGATGAAAATGAGATAAGTAAAGAATTGAGAAAAACACCTACAAAATCCGAAAATGTAGTTTTGTCATCATTACACAAGTTTGGTATCAATAATGAATCATTTGGATAAAGAAAAGCCTTGGTATGATAAGTATTCCGATTTTGACATGATAGTAAGAATTCTTGCGTGGATTAAAAGATTTTACTCGAACTGTAAAAATAAAAAAGAAGCTAGGGAAAAGGGAAAAGAATTGCTTTTTTCAGAAATAGGCAACGCACGTCAGTCCATTTTGAAATTGATTCAAGATGAAAGTTTTAGCGACGAGAATGATTCACAAATAAAGCACTTCGATGTGTTAAAAGATGAAAACGGTTTGCTTCGACTGAAGACGAAAATTATAATGCGAGAAGATATTTATAGTTTTAAATGCCCAATTATTTTATCGAGTAATCATAGAATTGTCAGTTTGATAATTAAAAAAGTACACGATAGTTTGAATCATGCTGGCGTCGAGATTAGTTTAAATTCATTGAGAGAAAATTACTGGATCTTGGGAGGTCGTAAAAGCATACGTAAAGTCATTGAGAAGTGTGTGAGCTGCCGTCGTCATGACTCGCAGCCTTTACAAGTGGAACAAGCGCCTTTACCGCTAGACCGCGTGAGAGATGCAGCTATTTTCGAAATTCTCGGAGTAGATTTTGCAGGCCCCATATTTTTGAAAGGGGGGAAAAAGGCGTGGATTTGTCTGTTTACGTGTGCGGTTTTTAGAGCCGTTCATTTAGAACTTGTAACCTCTTTGTCCACGGCATCCTTTTTGATGTCATTGAGACGTTTTATCGCACGCCGAGGACGACCATCCATAATATACAGTGACAATGGAACCGCGTTTGTCGGATTGAATAATATACTAAAAAATTTGGATTTTGGGAAAATTGCCAAGACGCTGGCCTGTGAAGAGATCGAGTGGAAATTTAACCCTCCGACTGCAGCTTGGTGGGGAGGTTTTTGGGAACGTATGATTGGCGTACTGAAACGAATGTTACGGCGTACTCTTAAGAAATCATGCTTAGATTATGAGGAGATGTTAACTGTACTTTTGGATTGCGAATCAGTCATTAATTCTAGACCCATTACGTTTGTGTCCGAAAGTGATAATACACTAATGCCTCTAAGTCCTTCGTTGTTTCTACAAGAAATAAAGGAAATGGGCGTTCCAGATCTTGATAATATTGAAAACTGTAATTTGGCCAAAAGATTTGCTTATCGTCAACAAGTAAAAAATGATTTGAGAAAGAGATTTCGCACCGAGTACTTAGGAGCATTAGTTCAGCGAAGGTCAAAATTAGAAAATGATAAGTGTATCGAAATTGGTGACATTGTATTGGTTGAGAAAGATAATTGTAAGCGTGTGAGTTGGCCTCTGGCCCGTGTGAAAGAAATGATTCCTGGAAAAGATGGTAGGATCAGAGTCGTGCGACTGACTACTGCTTCAGGTGAATTGATGCGACCAATTCAAAGAATATGTCCTTTGGAATTGAAATATCAAAATTGTAAATCTACAGTCGATGAGATTTTCACTGATAGTTACAAACGTCGCGTGAGTGTTACAAGGGCTGATACACAAGCATCAAGTGAAGGTACAAAGCCAGAAAACCGTGTCACGCGTAGAGGAAGACTAGTAAAAAAACCGGATAGATTGTCATACGATTAAGTGCGACGCTTTGATGTTTCTTTTGTATCGATCACTCGAATATTTCACTATATTATAATTGCTGAAGATTTATTGAGATGGTTTTAATTGTTCGCGACCATCTCAATGGTGGGAGTATGTTGATATAAGGAAAAGGGGATTACTCATTTTATATTTTCTAAGAACATCTGTTTTGAATTGTACTTTCTTGGGTTCTTAAGAGCCACTTAGGTCTTAAAATTTACAGCTCTTTAGTTACCCGAAGCCATTTACTAGATTTTGGAGAAAACTCGGATTTATGCCCTTTTATAGATGGGTCTTTTATGACAATAAGCCGGGGTACGATTTATGCTTTTACGTTTATAACCCCATCCGTTTGCAATAAAGTTTGTCTCTAGCTGTTAAGACTATTATGGCAGGAAAAGCCGGACTCGTGGGAAACTTAGGCTATATTGTCTTTTTGGGACTTGGGCCTTCGCCCCACCCTTGTATTTTGTAATGTACTTCGTTCTCTATGATCAATTTGTACTTGACCTGAGTTAGTCTTTCGAAAGGAGCCGTGCGGTATAGTCGTCTCTCTGGAAAACCTTTTTTACTTACAAATATATTTTCAATCATAAATTTACAATTTGCTTTGTTTATTATTACACACCCTTATCTCTCGTTGTTAATTCAACACTCTTACCATTAATATTAAAGTACCATTTCGATGGTAGTTTCGTGACTTTCACCGTGACAAAATAAACAGTCTCTTTGTTAAAAAGGTAATCTTTTTTCGTTTAACAGAGAACAAATTTAAAAATCTGTTTTTTTTCTTCAAAAGAACGAAAATTCCAGAACCACGAGCAAAATTTAAGGACTGTTCCACGTTTTTTCCAGGTAAAAACGAATTCCATGACTTTTCCAGGTTTTCAAGGATTTCCAGGCTAGGATGGGTGGAAAATAAATACTTTTGGAAATTGAAATCACTACAACGCGGAAAATTAGCGTATTGGGGTCCTAAACAAGTATAAATAATTTGGAATTGATCGACATGCAGCTTGGTTACCCGCGCTCGAAAAAAAGGTTTAAAAAATTCCGTGTTTGTAGAGTTTTTCAATTTTATTGAGTATCCATGTTTTTCTACATAGCTGGAGATCAAAAAAGTCTTCTTAGTTTTTTAGGATTTTTATCTATCGTTTTCTAAGAGATAATTCCTATTTTATTTACCATTGTTTTCGGAAATTTTTTTTTAACACGTTTGCAAATACGAGGAGAATCATTTGAGGTACATGAAAACTTTTAATTGAAAAAATTGCATTAGAAAAAAAAATCCTCAAGACCCACGAATCGAAATTGGCAATACAACGAATTTTTAAAATTGTGATTTTAGTATTTTGTAAACTTATCTTCATAACTTTTAGTTAAACATTTTCGTGAGCATGTGTGAGTTTTTTAAACATAGAAGTACACTAGAAAAAAAAATCTTAAAAAAAAGGCTTAAAAATTCCACGCAAGCTCGAAAAATGTTATACTTATAAATAAAAAAAATAATTCTGTTCACTACAAAATTCCGAAATAAAAAAATTTGCGGTCATTGAATTTCGATTCCTGGGTCTTCTAGATTTTTTAGTGTATTTCTATATTCGAAAAACCCATATATGCTCAGAAAAATGTTTAAACTACGAGTTATAAAGATAAGTTCATAAAATACAAAACACAAAATTTTTTTAATTCGCTGTATTGTCAATTTCGATTCCTGAGTCTTGTAGATTCTTTTTCTACTGTGTTTCTATGTTTAAAAAAACGACACATGCTCACAAAAATGTTCAACTACAAGTTATGAAGATGAGTACATCAAATACCAAATTCAAAAATTTTTTAATTCGCTCGATTAATTTTTATTCCTGAGTCTTGGGGATTTTTTCTCCAGCGTATTTCAATGTTTGAAAAACGCACACATGCTCACCATTATGTTTAAACTACAAGTTATAAAGATAAGTTAATCAAATACCAAAATCAAAATTTTTAAAATTCGCTTTATTGCTAATTTCGATTCCTGAGCCTTGGGAATTTTTTAGTGTATCTCTATGTTTAAAAAACCCACAGATGCTCACAAAAATATTTAAACTACATATTATGAAGATAAGTTTATAAAATACCAAAATAAAACATTTTTCAATTCGCTGTATTGCCAATAACGATTTCTGGGTCTTGTGGATTTTTTTCCTAGTGTAATTCTCTGTTGAAAAAACCCACACATGCTCACAAAAATGTATTGCAAATTTCGATTCCTGGGCCTTGGGGATTTTTTTTCGAATGCATTTTTGTCACTAAAAAGTTTTCATGTACATCAAATAATTTTCCTCGTACTTGCAAACGTGTTAAAAAAAATTCCGAAAACAATGGTAAATTAAATAGGAAATATCTTTTAGAAAATGATAGATTAAAATACGAAAAAAATTCAGAAGACCTTTTTGACCTCCAGGTATGTAAAAAAAATTGAAACTCAATAAAATTGAAAAACTGTACGTACAAGAAAATTTTTAAACCTTTTTTTCGAACGCGGGTAACCAAGCTGCATATCGATCGATTCCAAATTAATTGTACTTTTTTAGTACCCCAATTCGCTAGTTTTCCACGTTGTAGCGATTTCGAATTTCAAAAGTATTTTCGACCCACCCTACTAGACACCCTGTATTATTGTTTTATGAATGAAATGTAGAAAGTACAATATTGATGAAAGAGCACATAATATCACGAATTTTACAACAGTTTGGACTGCGATTGCTATAGTTAACAAAAAGGTGTTCAGTGAATGTTTTCGACCCTACAATCAATGTCCAAATTATGCCCCACACGATGGTCGAATAACCGTGAAATATTTCAGGGAAATATTTCAGATTAAGCTCTCCAGGACGAGTGGTCGAAGAGCGAGCGAACGCAAGAAAGACAAATAGATACCAGAAAGGTTGGGTTGAAATTTTGCAATGGAGTGGGTGCGTTTGTTTTCATTTCGGTGGGATCCACGATTTCTGTGCCCGCGGAATGAACCGCCGCACCGCACTGCTTTTATTCCACTTTATGCAATGCCTCACGTCTGATTGGCTCAACTCATTGTGCGGCTTCCCCTCGGCTCAGTTTTCTCGGGACCGGAATTATAATCTCAGTCACAAAAACTCTATCTCGATTCACATCCTACTAAGGATTCTCCAGAGAATTCTTTCCAGGACAAATTACACCCTCTTCTTATTACCTTGTAACTTCAAAGCTGTCTTATGAAAAGTGCGCATTGTCGCTTGACAATTATTCAGAGTAAAAGTTATTAGAAGCAGAAATTACGCGATGTAAAAAGTAATTTAAGACCTCTTTTGTTGTTTGCTTTCTTTTGTTTTCCTTTTCTATATTCTTAAGAAGTTCCAGAGGAGTAAGTAATGGTTATTGCAATTAGCCCTGGTGGACAAATTTAGAAAAAAAGTACAAAGAAAACTAGAACCATATTTATAGGAATCTACAAATGAATGCAGTAAATTACGGCCAAAATTGTAGAGAAGATTTTTCAATTGGCATTAGTGTCGATAATATTTATTTTTGTTCTGAAATTAATCGTCAGCAAGGCTATGTGTATCAATCCTGCCTTATACAATTTAACTGACCTAAATTCGATTTTAATGTATATTTTCCAAAAAAAGTTATGTTTGTAAGTTTTGTAAATTTTCCAGTTCGTAACATAATGCATTTCAATTACGGATAGGGGTTGAAACCTAATATGATGGACATCAATTTTAATCCTATTCTTGAAAAGAATGGGTCGACCAATCCGATATTCCCGGTACAGTCACTATGTATTCCCATATATTCCTTTGATATTCCCAAATATTCTTGATATTCTTTAAATTCCCAAATATTCCCTCATATTCCTACATATTCCCACATATTCCGAAGTATTCACAAATACTAACAAAAAAATTTCAAATTAATATTAAAAAAAAAAAAATTAATTAAACTGAATACACTGTTTTTTGTGATTGTTTGCTACTGACCCTTTTCCTTCACTTTACCTTGAAAACCATTTTTCATCTTCTTCGCTAATTGGCTGAAATAATATGTGCGCCTATTCAACAAATTACAACTTATCGGAAAATGGTCTCAACGGCGGATTATGGGGCGTATGTATATAAATTAGGTATATTTTTCCCCCTGAAATTTGGTATCACGTCCCCCAGTTTTTCGTTAAATTTTCAAACAAGAAGATTAATTTTCGACTAAAAAGACAAATTTAAAAAAAATGCCATACATTTGCTACAAAATAGTTGGAACAATGAATATGATGTTAGTCTAAATTTTATTTAAGTAATTTTTAGTTCATGTGTATTTATTTCATTCCTAAAAATTTTGAACTAAATAATTGAATGTTTGTACTGAAAAGATAAATTCTAACCAAAAATGTAATAGTTAAATTTCCATTTAGGAGAATTACTTTTGAATAAAAAACGACTTCTCTACAAAACAGTTGAATTTTCAGTTAAAAAATTACTTTTTATTATAAAAGTACAAATTTGCAATTAAAATTATGAATCTTCAATAAAAAAAATGAACTTCTAAGAAAGAAGTTCAACTTTCAATCAAGGATCTGAATTTTCGACCTGAAAAGGTGAATTTTCAACAAAACATGTAATAGTTGATATTTCATAAAAAAAGTCTTAATTTAAAATGAACAACAGTTGGATTTTACCAACAAAAACAAATTTTCACTAAAATATTTCAATCATGGTCTAAAATATATTAATTTAACAGTTGCACTTTTTGTAGAAAAAATTGATTTTCTATACAAAAAACGAATTGTTATCAAAATATTTACATGTTCAATCAAATAATTAAAGTTTCTATCAAATTGTTGAAACTTCGAACCAAAAATGAGAACCTTCTACAAAACAATTACATTTTTAACAAAAAAGTTAATTTTCATCCGAAAGAGGTTAATTGTCAACCAGAAAGTTGCATTTTTACCCGACAAATGTTAAATTTGTACAGAAAGAAATGAAATTTCAAACAAATTTGCAAGTCTAGGAAGAAAAAAATTCAATCAAATTGTTGAATTTCCAAGCCAAAAAGACAAATTTTCGAAGACATATATTAATTTTTAAACAAAAAGTTAAATTTTTAACCGAATTGCTGAATTTTTAAGCCAAAAATACAAATCTTCTACAAAACAATTGAATCTTCAACAAAAAAGTTAATTTTTATTCGAAACAGATTAATTCTTAACCAGACAGATGCATTTTTATTTAAAAAAATGTTCAATTGGCAGAGAAAAAGACGAATTTTCAAGCAAATTTGTCGATAATGAGAAAAAATTGCAATAAAATTGTTGAATTTTCAGGCCAAAAAAGACCAATTTTCAACAAAACCGTGGAATTATCAACCAAGAAGTGTTACTTTTGTACATAATTGTCAAATTTTCGACAAATTAATTCACTTTCAAGCCTTGTAAACAATCATGGACTTTTTCCAAGCCCCCCCCCCTCAAGGGTGTGTTTAGTGCATATAATATATATATATATGTAATTTAATATACAAAATTAAAATATATTCCGAAATATTGTTTTATATTCCCAAATATTTCCATACATTCTTTATATTCCCAGATATTCTTTAGGAAATATATTCCTGGTATAAAAAATATTAAAGTGGTCGACCCCTTGTCAAAAAAAAAAGAAATTGTTCATGTTCTTCTATTTTCGCATCACCTTTAAATTATGAGAACATTTTTACTATAGAAATCGATTTCGAAAATATATAAATTACCATAACTTCCCTTCTCTTTAATAACATGTATTAATATTGTAGGTCAATCGATTCGTCTCCAACCAAGGAATCTTTCATATTCTTGCATCAACTCTGAATTATGTTGAAGAAAAAAGTTCTAGAACAAATAACCGTATTATCAAATATTATGCATTACCATAGCTTTCTTACTCTTCAATGAAATTTATTAATATTATGGGTCAATCGATTTGACTTCAATCAACACATCTTTTCTGTTCTTGCAAGAACTTTGAATTATGTTGATGAAAAAGTTTTGCTGTAAAAAACCGATTTTCAAAATGCATAAATTACCATAACTTCCCCACTCTTTAAAAAAATGTATTAATGTTCAGGTAAATCGATTCGTCTCGAACTAACGAATCTTGTATATTCGTGCATCAACTTTGAATTATGATAATGAGAAAAGTTTCATTATAAAAACCCGAGTTTGAAAATATTATTGAGTGCTACAAAAAATGCAATGAATATTTTCAGAAATGCTTCGGTCAGTTTCAAGATATTAGTAAGGAAAATAACCTTCAAAATTTCATCAATTTATCTACAACCGTTTTCTAGTTATCGTGTTCACAAAAAAGTGTGACATCCTCACACACGTACATATCCACACATACATACATCCGGACAATTATTAGAACATTGTATTATTATTATTATACCATTAAGCCATTTCCCTTTCGGGGTAGGCGTGACTTTCTCGATTGGAAAATAGTAGTATGTAGGTGGGTATATAGGTATAAGGTAGATAGGCATATAGGTGTAAAGTATAGATATTTTAGATTGATCTAGAATTATCGTGTTATTTATTTGAATGACACGTTCGTTTCGCAACATTTCAGGCGTCATTTACTCTACTCAAATTCTTTTTAAAAACTACACTGTTAAAAATTCCCGCATGAAACTTCCCCTAAATGTATCAGAAGTTTATTTCCGAAATGTATGGTAACGCTACAATACATAATGTTGTAGTTTTCAAATGCAACGGGTCATACAGCGATACATGGGTCGGATGAGGCGCATGCGCACAATTTTCGACTTATAAACGCTACAATACATGTATTGCAATTTCGGCATTCCAATACCGTGTTTGCAATTTTGCCTCACGCTTGTATTGTAGAAGTGTTGGAGAATTCGAAACATTTTTAACAGTGTATTTGTCGCCACAATTTTCTGTCCTGGCATACTACTCTAGCTTCCTTCACGTCCATGCATTTTTGCATGCAAACTCTCGTGTTTCTATGGCTTCTTATGTCTCTTCGGATTAGACATTTTTTAATTATGGAAGATTTACTTAAATGAATTTAAAAATGTTGGAAAATGTTACCATTACAAAGCTTCCTCCATGAGGAAGCAGAATGATGATATTTCCTTATTAACTCGATAATTTTTGATCTTTTAATTTGAGATTTCCCCCCTATCCGTGGCCAGAACATTACAAATTTCTTGTGTTTTTTGAAGATAAAATAACAATTTTTATCAATTATATTAACTTTCAACCCATATTCGTGGTCGAAATGCATTATATAACTGCAGAATTGTGTGTCGATAAGTATTATCGACCCTACACAGTAAAAACTAGGCATTCATTTTTATCTGGGATCCTTTCTTGGACGTTCTAATATGATCTCACAAATAGTCTATTTTAGAACCAGTTTCTCTCTTGTTTAGTTTGCTAACTTCAGATTGATAAATGATCCGAGACAGCGAACTAAAATTGTTCACAGGGTGCATTGTTTCAATTATTCCAAACTTCAATCTTACAAAAAACGAAAAATAGATGAAATTAAAAATTCGTAAAAATTAGTGTTGAACCGTCAAACTCAGACGTCGCGAACTTCAGCCCTATGGGTTACCTTGGTTTGTAAACTTGACAGCTTAGCATTTGTTTTATCAGATTTAGTTATTGACAGATGATTCTCATTTCGAGCCTATTTCAATCCACAAATCGACCCTATTTTATTAGATTTGCGGATCAAACTGAGGTGCAATTATTTTTTTTCGTGAACTGTTTGAATACCAAATTAAATTCTAAATCTAATCCTAGTTTTTACAGTGTAATTCCAATTAAAAAATCTTCACAATTCTTGATGTTTCGTTGCAAAACGTAACGTCAATGTCGACGATTCGAGCAACCACATTCTAAACGGTGGAGAAATCCAAGAGGACCTCAGATGTTTACGTGACTCGGTTAGTGTAGCTTCTCCTTGACATTTACGAATTGGTTAATTAAATCTAGGAAATTACTATTCCTTCGCACCGTCTACGCTGCCAGCATACGCCATTTGAAGGCAGGAGTCTTATTTGATTAGTCTTGGAACGGAGCACACCTTCTCATAGCCGTAATCACCGTTTTGGATCGTCCTTATGCAACTATAAATCAGGACCAAAGCAGACCCTAAATTTCACTCCCAGAATCTACTTTACTGCGAGTATGTAAATTCCCGTCAATTTAATGAAAGCATCTACAACCTACATGCATATGTGCATGTCCTGATTTCTAAACTCAAATCATTCATCGTCACAACAATAATTTAATCTTCTTCTGCGGTATTAATTTTATTCTTTGGCGACATTGAATTCCAGTTGATTAAATTCACTTCGAAATTGGAACAAAATTTTATGTGTGAAAATCAAACAATAAAAAATATTATGTCCTGAGCGAGGAGCAAATAAGTTCTAGAAATGCGGTCTCATGCAGGAGGATTACACCGGATAATATCGAATTAGCCTGGATTGCCTCTATATTTGAAATTACTGGATTGCATAGGATTACCTTCGATTACATAAAATTATTGTGGATTACTTTATAACTAAGATAGACTTACGCGAATTTGTGAATTTTCTTCAAAATAGATGAATCGAAAAAGACGAATTATCCACGGAGTAAAAAAATTTTTGAACAAAAAGGATCATTTTTCCAGTAAAAATGGAAAAGTCATGGTGAGAAATCAAATCTCAATTGATGAATACGAACTTTCAACAAAATAGTTAAATATTTAACCAGAGAGATCATTTTCGAATGAAATGATGAATCTTCAACTGAAATAGTTGCATTTTCAGTTGAAAAATTAATTTTTGAACAAAAACCAACGATTCTTCAACAAAATAATTGAATTTTCAACCAACTAGATGAATTTTTTAATAAATTGAAGAATCTCCACAAAGAAGAACAATTTACAACCCTGAATTTAGCTAAACATATAGATTTGAAAATTCGGGAATTTATTTAAACAAACTCAATTGTCCTATTGAGAAACCAAAAACACATCTGGATTTGTCTCAGGCATATCTCTAGGAGATTTTTGAAGTAGGCAAAACAAATTATTATTTTTAAACAATTAAATTGTTGTAAACAACTTGGAACTCGATATAAACAAATTTATCAGTCCGAAAATAGTTTCAAGCATATTAGTAGATACTTCAATCAAATAACCCCACGAGATTTTTTATTCACCGCGAAAAAATGATTATACTTATTATTATTCTAAACAGACTATAAACATTAATAACGAAATAATTGTTTATATAATAACTTTTTTAGGATTAAAAAATCTCCTAGAAATATGGCCGAGACGCATCCGACGATACGTACAGATTTTTTCTGGGACTATTAGTTTCATTTGAATAAATTCCCGAATTTTCGAATCTATATGTATAGCTAAATTTAGGATCGTAATAATTTTTAACCAAAAGAGATGATTTTTCAATGAAGATTATAATAGTCGATATCTCAAGCAAAACAGATTCAATATTGAAGTTGGAAACAATCAAATTTAACAACAACAAAAAACTGATTTTCAACCAAGTACTTGAATTCTCAACCAAACAGTTGAATTTTCAACTAAAGAAGACAAATTCTTAACAGAAAATGCAATAGTTACATTTTCAATTCATGAAATTAATTTATCACCGGAAAAAAGTGTCCAACAAAATAGTAGAATTAGCAAGTAAAGAGATGAATTTTCAACTAAAATGATGCATATCTAACAAAAAAATATATTTTTAACTAAATAATTCAATTTCGAACCAAGCAGTTAAATCATCAAACAAGACCATTAATTTTCTACAAGAACAGGCGAATTTTTAACAAAATACATTAATATTCAGCCAAATCGTTGAATTTTCGACTAAAATGATCAATATGATATGAAAAAGAGAATTGTTAAATTTTCAGTTAAAAAAAATTTATTTTCATACAGAAAATAGAACGAATTTTGAACGAAATAGTTAAATTTTTTACCAAAATAGTTCAATTTTCAACAAAAAAGATGCATTTTCAAGCAAGAAAATTAATTTTTCACCGAAAGTATGAATTTTCAAGTACTAATAATGAAATAATTAAATTTGTAGTTGAAAAAATTAATTTATATACAAAAAAAAATAATTTTAAAGCCAATAGTTAAATGTTCAACCAATCAAGTAGTTCAACTGTCTACTACGTATTTGAATTTTGGACTAAAATAGATAAATTTTCAACAAAAAATGTAACCGTTTTATTCCCAATTTAAAAATCAATTTTCACAAAAGAAAATGAAATTTCAACAATTTAGTTAAATTTTCTGCCAAAATAGTTGAATTTAAACCCAGAAAGATGAATTTCATTCAAAACTGTTGAATTTTCACCCAAAAATAACTTTTTGACAAAATTATTGAATTTCTGGTAAAATAGATTATTTTGTCAAATAGTAGAATTTTCAACGTAAAAAGACGAATTTCCAACGAGCCTCTTGAATTTTCACATAAAAACTGAGTTTTCAACAAAATTGTTATATTAATAAGGAAGTAGATTATTTTGGCGAATAGTTGAATTTTCAACTAATGTCATGGATTTTCAATGAAGAAGATACTTTTTTCACCGAAAAAGACGAGATTTCAACAAAATACATGAATTTTCAACTGAAAAAGATCAATTTTCAGCCGAAAATGCAATGGTTCAATTTTCAATCAACAAATTTATTTTAAAAAAAAATAAGAAATAAAAATAATTCAAAACTTTTTGGATTATCCTTTTTAATTGAAAATTCTACTATGTGCTTAAAAATACATGTGCTTTATTGAAAGTTCGTCTCTGTCATAGAAAATTATTCTTCTTGGTTGAAAATTCCAATACTTGGTTGAAAGTTGAACTCTTCACTTGAACATTTATTTTTTGGTTGAAGATTCATAAGTTTGGTTAAAGATACATTTTTTTGTTGTTAAAAATTCAAGAATTTTATGGAAAATTTCCTTTTTTGGTAGAAAATTAATTTTTTAACATGAACATTGAACTATTTCAGTTCGGCATTCGTAATTTCAGTTAAAAATTCAACTGTTTGCCATTCTTCTTGGTTGAAAAGTCTACAATTATATTTTTGGTTGAGAATTCATTTTTTAGTGAAAAAATTTATTATTTTATGGACAATATAATTACTTTGTTAAAAAATTCAACGATTTCGTGAGAAATCCAACTATTTTTGATCTAAAGAATATTCTTTTTGTTGAAAAAGTCAACTTTTATATTTTCGATTAAAAATGTTTTCCTAGTTAAGAATTTTATTATTCATTCGAAAATTGGATCATATTGTTAAAAATTGAACAATTTGGTAGAAATTCATTTCTTCTGGTTGAGAATTCGTGTTTATGGACTGAAAATTCAACGATTTTGTTCAAAATTAACTTTTTTGTTGAAAATAATTTTTTGATTGGAAATTCATCTCGTTTGATGAAAATTCGTCTTTTTGGTTTGAAAAATAATTTCTTTTGGTAGAAATTTAATATCTTTTCTTTCAAAATGCAACAGTTGGGTTGATTAATAATGTTTTCTGGTTCAGCAGCTGACTTTTTTGTTGAAAAATTTTTTTAGTTGAAAATTCAACAACCAGGTTAAAAATTTATCTGTTTGCGGAAAAATGTTGATTTATCTTCTTAAAAATTTGACTTTTTGGTAGAAAATTATTCCTCTTTGAAAATACATCTTTCTTGTTAAAAATATATCTATCCAGTTGATGATGCATAATTTCAGTTGGAAATTCATCTCTTTGTTTGAGAATTCAACTATTCTCTTGAAAATTTGTTTACTGTCAGTTTAATTGAAAATTGAACTTTTTCTGAAACATTTTCTGTTGGTCATATGAAAATTAATTTCCCGAATCATAGAAAATTATTCTTTCATCTTAAAATAAAAATTATAAATATTATTTCATCACGACTGACCCACGACTTTCAATCAAAATTATAACAAATGACAATCGAGAGATCCTATAGATGAAAACTCGTAATTTCATGGAGGAAGAATTTCTGTTAGCTATAGTAAGTCATAGGGTGACCTCAATATTTTAAAATTAATACTAATAGAATTAAAAAAGTAGATTTCTCATTTTATCGATCGCCGATCATTATTTCAATGTAAGTTGTTATTAAAGATATCTTTGCTTGTTATGACTGACTTTGTCAATACACGGCATAAAATAAAATGTATTTCAGTAATTTTTATACATTTTTAATCCAGGCGCAGGATATCTGCGCGATATATTCCCGCCGATAGTATTGTAGGTACCGCAATGACATGGTATGTACTATAGTCACGAAGAAATAGTATACTATTCCTTCGTGACTATAGTCTACTCGACGAGATTAGATGAATGGCGATGTAGTCTCAGACGCTACTGCAGTGATGTATTATAATGCTTGAAAAAATATGAAGTGAGAAATAATTGAATTTTTTAATGAAAGTTATAATTTCATGCTTCTTATTTTCTGAACTGATTGATTAATTATTTTTTTAAAGTCTTTGTTACATTGTTAAATGACTGTATATGAATTAAATTTTTAAAATGATATGTACATATATATTTAAAAATTTTTTTAAATTATTTTTGAAGTTTACTATTGAATTAAAGGTATAGAAATTCAATTTTTAAACAAGAAAAAAAAAAAATATATATATATATATATATATATGTGTGTGTATATATATACAATATATGTGTATATATATAATGTGAAAACAACTTGAATGTTTCAATGAAACTAATGTTCTAATGCTGTTTACACTGTGAACTGATTAATTAATTATTAACTGATTCTATTGAAACTTAAATTTTCTGGAATTAGTTTGAAAGGTTGTTGGTACTTCAAATTGTCAGAAATGAGAGCTCGAATTTGAAAAAAATATATAAAGAAAACATTTTTTAAATGTTTCAATGAAAATTATAGATTGATGCTTCAATGAATATCTCAATTCAATTTTAAAAATTATATCTAAATACTATGTTCAAATTTCTTCGAAAATTAGTATAAAAAGTTATTAATAATTAAAATTTTCAGAAATGAAATTTCATGCTTAAAAAATATAAAGTAAAAATTATTTGAATGTTTCAATGGAAATAATAGTTGCAAGCTTTTTATGCTGTAAACAGTTTAATTATAATTATTGGTTGATTATTTTGTTGAAAACATTGAATTAAATACAGATTTTATTTGATTTTTTTCAATTAAGTAACGTAAATTGATTATTTGCACGAAGGTTATGTAATTGAATATTTGTTATTATTTTTATAGTAAAGGTTTACTTTTTCTTGAGATTACCTTTATTGCAATTATATAATCTTTTCAAATACTTGTATCGTTGCGAAATGACTCTATCTGAATTCAATTTTCAAGATTATATGTACATATATTTCCTTTCAATTAGTCTAAAAGGTTAGTAATGAATTGAATGTATAGAAATGAAATTTAAAATTTAAATGAGAATATAATGCAAAAATTATTTGAATATTTCATTGAAAATAATGGTTTCATTCTTTTTATGTTTTAAACAGTTTAATTAAATAATGAAATAATGGTTGATTAATTTAGTTAAAAACTTTAAATTAAATAAAGATTTAATTTAATTTTTTTTCAATTATATAACATAAATTGATTATTTACTTAAAGGTTATGTAATTGAATATTGGCTATCATTTTTATAATAAAAGTTTACTTTTTCTTTAAAACACCTTTATTGCCATTATATAATCTCTCCAAACGCTTGTGACGTTGTGAAATAACTCTATCTAAATTCAATTTTCAAGATTATATGTACATATATTTTATTTTTTAATTAGTTTAAAATATTAGTAATGAATTGAATGTATAAAAGTGAAATTTAAAATTTAAAGGAAAATATAATGTAAAAATTATTTGAACGTTTTAATGAAAATAATTGTATAACGCTTTTTATGTTATGAACTAATTAATTAATTATTAACTGATTCTATTTAAACTTACATTTTCTGGGATTAGTTTGAAAGGTTATTAATAATTTAAATTGTCAGAAATGAGAGTTCAAATTTGAAAAATATATATATAAAGTAAAAATTATTTAATGTTTCAATGAAAATTATAGGTTAATGCTTAAATGAGTATCTGAATTTAATTTTCAAAATTATAGCAGAATACTATGTTTAAATTTTTTTTTTAAATTAGTATAAAAAGTTATTAATAATTCAAATTTCCAGAAATGAAATTTCATTTTTTTTAAACATAAAGTAAAAATTATTTGAATATTTCAATAAAAATAATGGTTTCATTCTTTTTATGTTGTAAACAGTTTAATTAATTATTGGCTGATTAATTTAGTTCAAAAACTTTAAATTAAAAGAAGATTGAATTTGAATTTTTTTCAATTAAGTAACATAAATTGATTATTTACACGAAGGTTATGTAATTGAATATTGATTATTACTTTTATAATGAAAGTTTACTTTTTCTTCAAAATACCTTTATTGCAATTATAGAATCTTTTCAAGTACTTGTGACGTTGTGAAATAACTCTATCTGAATTCAATTTTCAAGATTATATGTACGTATATTTTTTTCAATTAGTTTAAAAGGTTAGTAATGAATTGAATGTATAGAAATGAAATTTCAAATTAAAATGAGAATATAAAGTAAAAATTATTTCAATGTTTCGATGAAAATTATAGATTAATGCTTAAATGAGCATCTGAATTTAATTTTCAAAATTATATCTGAATACTATGTTCAAATTTTGTTGAAAATTAGTATAACAAGTTATTAATAATTCCAATTTTCAGAATGTTTAAAAAATATGAAGTAAAAATTATTTGAACATTCCAATGAAAATAATAATTTCATGCCTTGTATGTTGTGAACATTTAATTAATTATTGGTCGATTAATTTTGTTAGAAACTTTGAATTAAATAATGATTAAATTAAAATTTTTTTCAATCAAGTCACATAAATTGATTATTTACTTGAAGGTTATGTAATTGGATATTGGTTATTATTGCTATAATTAAACTTTACATTTTCTTTAAAATACCTGTATTGCAATTATATAATCTTTTCAAATGCTTGTGACGTTGTGAAATGAGTCTATTTGAATTCATTTTTCAAGATTATATGTACATATATTTTAGTTATTTTTTATTAGTTTGAAAGGTTAGTAATACATTAAATGTACAAAAATGAAATTTCAAATTTAAAGGAGAAGATAACCTAGAAATAATTTGAATGTTTCAATGAAAATAATTGTGTAACGCTTTTCATGTTATGAACTGGTTAATTAATTATAATCTGATTCCATTGAAACTTATATTTTCTGTAATTTGTTTAGAAGGTTATTAATGAGTCAAATATTCAGAAATGAAAGTTCAAATTAAAGGAAATATATCAAGTAAAAATTATGTGCATATTTTAATGGAAGTTATAGTTTAATGCTTATTATTTTTTGAACTGATGAGTTGTGTGATCAAAAAAAAAGAGGAGGAAAATAAAAGGTTTTGAAGAAGAAGCTAGAAAGCTAGGACGGAAGACGAGGTTTGGAAGGTTGTAAATAAAGAGAGAAGAAGTAGGAAAAGAGTAAACCAGGATATTGAGATGATAGAATGGAAAAATATTTAATGGAATTACTAGGAGGGGTAGAGAGGAATGTTAGAAAAGGAGGAAAAGATGGTAGGGAAACAGATGAGGAGGAGGACATTACAAGAGAGGAAATAGTCAAGGTATTAGGGATGATGAAAGATGGAAAGGCACCTGGTATAGATGAGATTCCAAATGAAGTATGGAAATATGGGGAGACAGAATTAAAGGAATGGGCATGGATAATGGGCAATAGAGTATGGAGAGGAGAGGGGTGGCCAGAGTCATGGGAAGAAGGAGAAGTGATACCAATAGTGAAGACAGGCAAATGGGAGGAGGTTAATGATTATAGAGGAGTGACATTAATGCTAACAATATATAAAGTATATGTGACTGTTTTATCGAAAGGTCAAATAAAGAAGTTGTGGAGAAAAAGATATAGCCACCCAATCAGACAGGAATTTGAAAAGGGATGGGAGTGATCGACGATATATATATATATATATATATATATATATATTCTGAACTATATTTAGTAAATAGGAGAATTAAAAGGGAGAAAGGGGCAATGATAGCAATGTTTGTGGACCTAACGGCGGCGTTTGACTCATTAGACCGTGCTGAGATAGAAAAAGTTATGATGAAAAAGGGGATACGAGAGGGATTAACAAAGAGAGTATCGGAAATTTTCAGAGAGACAAAATGCAAGGTAAAAGTAGGAGAGCAAGTGGGAGATAGTTTCTGGTTGGTGAAAGGAGTGAGGCAAGGATGTCCTCTGAGCCCACTTTTATTTATTATATTAATATCAGACTTGGAAGACGAAATGAAAAAAAAAATGGATGGGAAGGAGTTGGGATAGGGAAAGAAAAGATATATACAGTGTCATACGCGGACGATATAGTATTGACGGCAGAGGATAAAGAAGGGATGATGGGCTTAATTACAGGATTAGAGAATTACTTAGATGGAAAAAAGTTGAATTTAAATGTAGAAAAGACAAAGATAATGAGGTTTAGAAAAGGAGGAGGAAGAAAGGAGGAATGGACGGGGAGATGGAAGGGCATAAAATTAAATGCAGTAAAAGAGTTTAAGTATTTGGGATATATCTTGCAAGCAAATGGATATCATAGAGCTCATATAAGAGAAAGGATAAAAAAGCAGCAGGGGTAATGAAACAGATATGGGGAATAGGAGAAAGAAGGTTCAAAAAAAAATTTAAGAAGGAGAATGTGATTATTTGATACGCTGGTATGGCCTGTATTAGGTTACGGAGCAAAGATATTGTGTGGGATGTAGGATGGGAAGAAATGGAAGAGATTAAGAGTTTACAAGAAAGGCATATAAGGTGTACGCTAGGTTTAGACGGGAGGGCGCCGGGATAAATGGTGAGAGAAACAACGCAAAGGGATAAATTAAGTACTAGAGCGGGAAAGAGGGCATGGAATTTTGAGACTAAGATGTGAGAGGGAAAGGGAGGGGAGTTAGCGAGAAAGTGTTTGATGGTGGTAGAAGAGCGGAGAGGGAGGGCGATGGTATTAACGAGATTGGAAGAAGAAAGCAGGGAGTTCTTTAAGGCTAGAGAGATAGATGACGTGACTGGAGTCAAGTGCGAAGAAGTGGAAGAAAGGGGGAGAGAAAGACAATTAATAGAGAGATGGGGGATGATTGAGGAATCAAAATATAATATATTGTTTAAGATGATAAAAAAGGAAGAAGTACAAAAGTATTTAGAAGAGGGATGGGGAGAGAAAAGATGGACCACAATAGCAAGATTTAGATTGGAAAACGTGGTAAGGGCAAGTATGTATGGGGAAAAGAAAGATAACAGGAAGAGCAAAATTTGCGAATAGGAAGAGGAAACATGGGAGCATGTATGGGAAGGATGTAGGAGAGGAATGGAAGATAAAGGAAGATGGCAAGAGAATGTGGTAATGATTCTAGGGGAGGATGGTTTGGGGAAGAGTGGATGAAGGAGTTAGAGGGTGCTAGGGAAGCAAATGAGAAAGAATGAAGTACCTTAGGGGAAACATTATGAATAAAGGAAAAGTACATCTATTCCAATTACGCATTGTCCGCCAATGTTTGTGATGATGCGAAATTATGATTTGTATTTAATTTTCAGAATTATATGTGAATATGTTTCAACTTTTTCTCAAATTACCATAAAGGGTTACTTATAAATCGAATTTTCAGAAATGAAAGTGTAAATTAAAAATAAATGTAAAGTAAAAATTGTTTGAATGCCTGAATTAAAATTATAGTTGAATGCTTTTTATCTTGGCACCAGATGAATGAATCATTAGCTGATCAATTTTTTCCAATATTAAATTACATAAAGATTATATTTTAATTTGTTTAAATTAAGTACATAGTTTGATTATTTGATTGAAGGCCATGAAATTGAATATTGACTATAATTTCTATGATAAAAGATTATTTATGTTCGAAATACCTCTATTCCAATTGTGTAATTTTGGTAAATTTTTCGATGTTGTGAAATAAGTACCTGAATTCTACTTTCCATATTATATGTACATATTTTTTAATTTTCTGTGGAATTAGTTTAAAAGATTATTATTAATTCAAAATTTCAGAAAAATATAGAGTAAAAATTATTCGAATGTTTTTATTAAAATAACTGTTCATTGCTTTTCATGTTGTGAAATGATTAATTAATATATACATTTATTTTTTTCTGGAATTAGTTTTAAAAGTTATTAATAAATGAAATGTATAGAAATGCAATTTCAAATGAAAAACTGACTAACTGATTCTATTTTATAAATGAATTAAATTTTCAGGAATAAAAGTTCAAATCCTTCATATGAAAAAAGGTAACCTCCATCTTGTGTAAGATTGTAGTATAGAAGGACTCTTTATATAATCGAATATTGAATATGATTTGTATAATAAAAGTTTATTTATATTTAAAATACTTTTATTCTAATTTCATAATTTTCGAAATGATTGCGATGTTGTGAGTTAATTATCTAAATAATCTTCAAACTTATATGTAAATGTGTTCTAAGTTTTTATGGAATTAGTTAAAAATATTATGAATAATTGAAATTTTTATAAAAATATAAGGTAGAAGTTATTTTGAAGTTTCATTGCAAATAATATGGTTGATTGATTTTTATGTTCTGAACAGATGAATCAACTATTCTAACTATTGAATGATTTATTATTTCCAAAAAAGTGAATTACATAAAGATTTACTTTGAATTGTTTTCAATTGAGTCACATAAATTGATTATTTACATTAAGGTTATGTGATTTAACATTGGGTGCTATTTTTATGATAAAAATGTATTTTTTCTTTAATATATCTCCGGCGAGATACCGTCAACGGCGATACCACGCTGAAAACACCAGTTCCCGTTAGATCACTGAAGTTAAGCAGTGTTGGGCGCGGTTAGTACTTGGATGGGTGACCGTTCGGGGAATACTGCGTGTTGTTGACCCGTCGTGGGTGTGGTGGACCCACACTGGTAGTATTTATCCACCTAGAAACACTACCCGAATCGCGTAGTGAGGCAATGAACTTTCGAGTTCGAAATGCTAATCAATTTTTATTTTTTTATGTCTCCATTACAATGATATAATTTTTTTTTAAATTCTTGTGATGTTGTGAAGTGAGTATCCGAATTCAATTTTCAAAATTATATGTGCATATATTTCAATTTCTCCTGGTATTACTTTGGAAGGTTATTAATAATTTAAATTGTCAAATAAATAATAAATACAAGTTATTCTAATATGTCAATAAAAATAATTATGAAAAGCTATCTATGTTATGAATTCATTAATTTAATATTAACTGTTTCTTTTAGAAATTACATTTTCTGGAATTAGTTGAAAGGTGATCAGTAAATTAAATTTAATAAAAGAAAAGACAAAATTTAAAGAAAGATATATAAAGTAAAAATTATTTAAAAGTTTCAATGGAAGTAATTTTTTCATACTTTTTTTTTTATAAGCTGAATAATTTTGTTCACAATATCAAATTACATTAAGATTGGAATTTAATATTCATTGATTAAGTAACATGAATTGATTATTTATTTTGAGATTACCTAAATGAATATTGGCTAAAGTTTGTATTATAGAAGTTCATTTACATTTAAAATAACCTTATTCCAGTTACGTAAATGTCAAATTGCTTCTGAATTTGCGAAATGAGTATCTAATTCAATTTTCAAAATTGTTTTTACAAATGCTTTTATTTTTCCTGGAATTATTTTGTAAGGTTATCAATAATTCAAATTTTAATAACAATATAAAGTAAAATTATTTGAATGTTTCAATGAAAATAATTATTTGATACTTTTCATGCTCTAAACTGATTAATTGATTATAAGCTGATTAATTTTTTCACAATATTTAATTACATAAATATTGAATTTTGATTAATTTTAATTAGATAACATAAATTGATTATTCACTTCAAGGTTATGTTATTGAATATTGGCTATAATTTTTATAATAACAGTTTTTTTTAATACCTCCATTATAATTATATAATTTTTTCTAATGTTTGCGATGATCTGAAATGTTTATCTGAATTCAAATTTCAAAATTATCATATTCATGGATAAGTGTCTAAGAACTGCCCTCTTCAACGAAAAAGGTATAGATCTCGAAACCGTCAAAGTACGTGGGTTGGCTTTCGCAGATGACAAGATTGTTATGGCAGAATCAGTCGAAGACTTGCAAAGAATGTTGAATAAACTTAACACAAGCATGAAGAACATGGACCTCAAAATTAACGTGAATAAAACGAAAGTCATGGTTTTTGAGGGAAAAGGTGAGAAAACAATATGCAACATTGTCCTAAATGATGTGAGATTAGAACAAGTTGACAAGTGCGTATATCTAGGTAGTCTATTCACTAGCGACGGAAAAATAGATGGGGAATTAGATAGGCGCATAAATAAGGGTAAGCAGGTTATCGGTAGAGCAGGATCCATCCTCACGAATAAAAACATATCAAAAAAAGCTAAAATGGCCATACATAATTCCATATTCGTACCAACTGTACTATACGGTAGCGAGGCATGGACCTGTCAAGAAAAGGACAGGAGAAAAATCAACGCGATCGGCATGAAACCTCTGCGCATAATATGCGGAAAAACACTGATGGACAAAGTCCGAAACGAGATAATCCTCAAAGAATGTGGTACAGGAGACACGCTAGTTGACATATGGGAAAGAAATCAGCTAAGGTGGTTCGGACATCTTGAAAGAATGAAAGATGAACGACTGACCAAGCAAGTGTATAAAGGTAAAGTAAATGGCAGAATGCCCAGAGGTAGACCGCCGAAAGAATGGTTAGAATCTGTAAATGAGACATTGATCCGAAGAGACATAAGAAGTCATAGGAACAGAAGAGCTTGCATGCAGAAATGCATGGACGTAAATGAAGCTAGAGTAGTATGCCAGGACAGAAATATGTGGCGACAAATAGTTTATAAGCAGAGTGACAATAGAGTGAATGATGCCGGAAACAAAGACCTTGGATACTAATGGGCCCAAGTGGGGAACCATACATAACAATTCTGTGAGGCTCCTCACTTGGGGTGATCGCTAGAGAGATTGATCAACAACCTGGGTCGGAGCAGTGTTGCGGAGTGAACGTGTTATTTGAATAAATAACACGAAAACTCCAGATCAATCTAAAATATCTATACCATAACACATATACCTATATACCTATCTACCCTATACCATATAACGACCTACCTCACACCTATATACCTATCCCACTACTTTCCAACCGAGCAAGTCACGCCTACCCCGAAAGGGAAATGGCTTAATGGTATAATAATAATAATAATAGTATATGTATATGTAATTAAACATTTTGAAAATTTTAATTCAAAATTGGTCAAAATTGAAGAAAAAAAAAATATGGAGTAAAAATAATTTGATTGTTTCGATGAAATAAACTGCTTAAGGGTTTTTATGTTGTGAACTGTTTAATTAATTATTAGCTGATTAATTTTAACCACAGAATTGAATTACGTAAAGATTTAATTTAAATTGTTTTAAATTCAGAATCATAAATTGATCATTTACTTCCAGGTTTAGTAATTGAATACTGGATATAATTTGCATAATAAAAGTTTATTTAAATTTGAAATACCACTAATTACATTATTTTTGAAATGATGCTGATGTTGTGAAACGAGTGTCTGCATTCAATTTTTAAAATTATATGTGAATATGATTTTATTTTCTCTGAAATTATTATGGAAGGTTACTAATGTATTAAATTTTCTGAAATGATAGTGAATTTTTTTCTCCATGTAGTATACAAATTATTACAATGTTTGAATGAAAATTATAGTTGAATGTTTCTCATGTTATAACCAGATCAATTAATCATTAGCTGATTATTTTTTTCAACAATTTTAAATTACATGATGATTGAATTTTAATTTCAAAAAACTCCAAGGTTATATAATTGGCTATTGACTATACACTGTATAATAAGAGGTTGCTAATGTTTAAAATACCTCTAATCCAATTATATATTTTTTTTAATTTTGGGATTTTGTGAAATGAGTATCTGAATTTTCATTTCGAAATTATGTGCACATATATTTTAATTTTCTCTGGAATAGTTTAAAGGGCTATTAGTAATTCCAATTTTCAGAAAAATATGAAGTACAAATTATTTCAATGATTCAATGAAAATAATTCTTCACAACTTTTTGTGTTATAAATCAAGAATTTGATTGGTCAAGGAATTTGAAGGAGTAAATAGTGGTTCGAAAATTGAGTAAAGAAAAAACATGAACACTAAAGTTGGCGCGCGCTTGCGCGCGCACATAATAGTCTAGTATAAATGAAATTGGGTAAAAATTAATTTTGTATCTGCAATCAGAATTATATGCAACGGTTTTATATCCCGGGGTTGACTGTGACCGCTGATGCCGAGATGAAATATTGAAATTAATTAATTAATATATATATATATATATAACATATATACGTTTATAACTGAACGTATTTTGTGACCCTAGATATAATAAACGAATATCTTTCGCATGAAATTTTTGGGAACGTATTTAATTTCAGCGCCATAACGCTCGCGTATCAAATTTCAATCACATCAAAGTAGTGCCTATTAGCGGGAAAGTTCAGGATATCATTATAATAATTGCTGACCTTCGTCTTCCTACATTCTGAAGAATAAAAAAGTTGGGAGCATTATGTGCTGTGGTTTCTATGCGCAAACGAAAATAATAATAGCCTTTAAAGGAGCTTCCGCAGATCTTATGAAGTTTCCTTTGAGAATTTTTGACGTGCTATGAATGCCTGAGGTGTTCTGCGTTATGGTTTATGATGAATATGTCGTATCATGTTACTCAGGCCATGCTTTTTTTCCACTGCCTCCAAATCCTTATACCTCTACCACTTGGCCAGCCCATAAAGCAGACGGCGGCATCCGCAGAATTCGTGTTTGATCGTTTATTACTTAAATATGACAAACAACAATCTTTTTTACTCTAAGTGAAATAACAATCTGGTGTATTATTTACATTTTTGTGAAAACATGTACAATTGTACACTACCGTTGGAATTAATGTCCACCGTTGGCGCGAGCAGTACTAAAAATGAAAGAAGATTGTGGAATGACCCTTAATAGAAATATTTTTGAACTTTAGAAGAGGTTTTGGTGAAATGAGAAGTTTTGTTAATGCCAGAATCTGAAAATTATACCACACTGTCTTTAAAGACTTATCTTGAGGGGTGGATTATTCGGATTTTTTATGTAAAATAGATTGCAAGATTGCAAGATTGTATAGGATTTCGAAAGATTGCATGATATTGCACAAGAATTCATAGATTATAGGGAAATTTATATGGAAAATCATTATATAGAACACAGATATTGGATAATGAGCATTGGAATAAATAATGTAAAAATATTGAAGAAACTAGTGTTTGAAAGAGTTTCAGTGCTCGGAGAAATTCTCACGAGCATGAGAATATGCTCGAGAATATGCTCGACCTTTATGTTCTTTGAGAATTTAATGAGAATTTATGAGCATTTTGAATTAGGATTTAAAAATCGTATTTTATATTTTTATTAATAATAATTACATTATTCAAATTTCGCCGGAAAATGCATCCCTTCAAACTGTAAAGGGCGCTAAATTTAAATGATAAAAGATATCAAAGTAATAGAAAACATATTATTCGCATTAAACAATACCTTATTCATGGCTGCTACAATATCCCAATTTCTAAGTTCTTCGCGGTATGAAACCAATCATAAACCTAGAAGATTAATAATATTGTTAAATAAATTTCGTTTCGAAATATATTTAAAACACTTTTTAATTTTCACAGAAAAAACTGAGGGATCAGTAATGCTGCAGCTCAAGTGAAACTTGGGATCATTTAGAACTTAGGCTCTAAAGGAACTCTTATTTAGGGTTCCTTTTTAGTTTGTTCATATCCGATAGATGGCCATCGGCGGTTGCCGATGTTTTAAACTGCGCATGTGCCGAGAAGCGCGGGCCTATTTGAAATCAATAAATACTTTGAACAGTCATACAGATAAATGTTAACAAAATTTTTTTATTCTTATTTAAAACAAATTAAATTGAATTATAGAAATACCTAGCTTCTTGCAAAAATTGTATATGAACCTAATATTGCAAGTGTATATTATATCATTTTGAATAGTCCCGCGCTGTTTGGGCATGCGCAGTGGAAAACTTCGGATTTGCAACATAACCTTAAAAACTGTCACATTTCATGTGCGATATCTTCCTTTCAAGAATGACTAATGTATATGATTTTAGTTTCTTCATTAAATATTTTCCAGTGCAATATTATTTAATTCCAATTATAAAGCATAATGTGCATCATTAACTTGTGCAATCTTTGAAGTGAGTCAAGGCAGAAGTGAGAAAAAGGCTCTATTAGAACCATTTGAATCCACCCTTGGGTTCATTTAGAAACCATTTATAATTTTGGGTTCCTTTTCAGCAAGAGAGGTTCTTTTTTGTTGCAGCTCCTTTGGAACCAAAAATTGGTTCTAATAGAAACCCCAGTTTTTTCTGTGTTGTTTTTAGGTGAAAAAGATAAATTTTCAACCAAACGAATGAATTTTCAAGTAAAGCGATGAATCTTCAACCAAAAGTATGAATTTTCAACCTGACAGATTAATTTTCTACAAAAACATACTCATTTTCAACAAGTTTATGAATTTTCGTCCATAAAATAAATTTTCTACCAAGATTAGAACAGTTGAAATGCCAGAAAAATAAATGTTCAACCAAAAAAAAGCGAATTTTCAAAAAAAAAAAAAATTCTTTTTTCATAACAAAAAAATGGTTTTTCAACCAAAATCAATCGATTTCAAACAAACAAAAAAAATGTATTCTCAACAAAATAATTCATCTTTAAACTGAAAATATAAATTTTAAACCGAAAATGGAATAGTTATATCTTCAGTTTAAAAAATTGATTAATAGAATAGTTACATTTTGTACTAAACTGATAATTTTTTAACTAAAAAGATTATATTTCTATAAAAAAAGTTAAAATTTCCACAAAAAATGTAATAGTTAAACTGAATTTTCAACTAAAATGATGAATCGTCAACTAAAAAAAATTCAATTTTCAACCGAATACATTCATTTCAAACTAAAAAGATAAATTTTCTACCAAAAAGAAAGTAGAATAATTTTCCGTCAATTAAATAAATTTAAATACAAAAAACAAACGAATTTTCAAAGAAATTAATTTTCAACCAAAAAGATGAAATCTTAACTAATGAGGGAGTACTCTCTTACAAAGAAAAAAAAGATGGATTTTCAACAAATAGTTAAATTTTCAACGAAATAGTATAATTTTTAATCGAGAAGATTAAATTTTCATCAGAAAAGATAAATTTTTGGATAATAATGGAAGTTGTTTTTCCAGTTAAAAAAATTAATTCTAAATAAGCAAAACCACATTTCTAATCAAAAAGATCAATTTTTAAACAATAGCATGCATGTTTAACAAAGTACATGAATTCCCAACAAAATATTTGAATTTTTAAAGAAATTTCCAACAAAAAAAAAAGGATGAATTATTCACCAACCAGATTAGATATTCTATGTAAAAATTCTATGTTTCAATAAAATATAGGAATTATACACAAGATATTTGAATTTTCAACTTAAGAAGATAAATTCTTAACTAAACATGTACGAGTTAATTTTTCAGTTAAAAAAATTAATTCTCATCTTGAAATCATTATTGTCAAGAAAAGAGTTAAATTTTGAACAAAAGAGGGAGGTTTTAAATAAAATGATGAAACATCAATCAAATAAATGAATTTTTAACAAATTAGTTCCCGTTGCAACTTAGTAGTTGAATTTTCTACCAAAAAGATGAATTTTCAAGAAAATAGTTCGAATCCTCAACCATAATAATAAAATTAACTTAAGCTTTAATTTATCGAAAACTCCCTAACTCTGTCAGGTTTTCCCTGACATTGCTTGACTTTCTGGAATTACCTGACCTGTAGCAACTCAAAAAAAAGTATATGTTTATTTCACTCTAGAATGTTTTTGTAAAAATATATGTATTAATTATGATATATGTTTTTTTAAACAATAAATTCTTCAAGTTCTCTTCAATGCTCTATAAATGCTCTGTTCGAGCATAAATGCTGATCATATTTTTGAGAGCATTTGCTCAACATAAATTCTTGAGCATTTAAGAACTCTAGAAGGAACTAAAGTGGAAAGTAGAGGAACTCTCCCTCGTTTTTCATTTGGTTATTTTTGTTTCTGAAGAGCCGAAAAGTGTTTAGAGGTTAAAAGGTAGTTTAGAGGTCTGTTTTTCAATTCTGAATCTTTTTCATGCTCATTTTGCATAAAATTATTCATGATAAAATAGATTTCTGTTCGATCTTAATTTAAAAATTTTTAAATAGAGAAACTAAACAAATGATTCTATCCAATCTGCAGGGTTTGTTCATGAATTTTTTCTGATTTCTTTTAATTGAGTCGAAATAATTTTACCTCAATTTCTTGAAAGAAATCTTCTTATTTGAAAATTTTTGTAAGAAGAATGCACTGAATATCAGCAATTTTAGAAATACATAACAATTCTTGGATTGTTTCTTGTTACTATTTGTGAAAATGTAATAATCTAAATAGATTGGTTTTGAATCACCCACAAACATTAGATCAAGGCACTATGGTCTTTTTTCCGCCTTTAATATTCATAATTTACATATTTTCAGGTTTGAAAAAATGAAAAATGTTTATATTTATACTTCATATAGGTTTAAATTTTTTTTTTAATGTCTTCCTGGTACTTATTGGAAAATAAGGTTGCCAATGGGATGTACATAATGTACCAATGAGTACTTTTGTAATAATCTTATGCTAAATTTTCTAGATAAAAATTTTTTTACTCATGTCTTTTATCTTCAGATCACTTTTGATATCTTATTTTTGTATTCATTTCTGAATAATTGATGATGATTTTTCGAACGATTTCTTATATTTTTTGTTTTTTTAGCTCTGTAAAAAATGTTTGCAACATGTGCGTCTTATTATGTTTTGGGTTAGTTCGAGAGTTTCGTTGAAAATTATGTCACTTGCCCTGGCAAACGAAAGGCTATAAAAATAAAAAAGGTATTTCTAAAATCTAAAATTTCTTAAATCTGGCATGCCTTGAAAGTTTTCGAGTTCAAAAAGAAGGTTAGTTTGCCTCGGTACTTTGAATACTTGACCACGTAATTTTGGTTAGTGATATTTTCATTTATAATAATTTTTATTTTTTAATAGAAATTAAAACAAAATTTCGAAAATGTTTCGTGACTGTGATCTTTCAACAGCATTTCAATTAGTGTCAGGATGTAATCTGTGAATAAGATTTGGATCATAATACTTGCATACATCAGACACAGGAAGTTAATTAATTACCATTTTTCTTCTGTTTTTAATTTTAAATAATTCTTTGAATGTTTAATACTTTTTCAATCTTATTATAAATAATAATTTTTATATCTCGGTCAATTTTTCACTACTGAATGCAAAATTAGATTAAGTTATCTTATTAAAAAGGGATATATGTTATGCGTATATGTGTATTGAGTGTACACGTATAGATATTATTTTTATTTGCAGGTATTATGTATTGATTTTTTTCAATCAGCATAAAAATATAGTGATATATTTATCATACCTTGTAGTTTCCTATAAATAATCCCTGATGAGGGGGTCTAAATTGGCACCGAAACATGTTGGTTCTCTGGTAGTATAAAAAAGACGGATAAAGGAAAAAGTGAGAGGCTGGTTTTGATTGACTTTTTTCCTTTTCTCCTTTTTTTATTTGGTTATTTTTTTCTCTAATGAGCTGAAAAGTAAGGTAGTTTAGAGGTCTTTCTTTTTATTCTGAATCTTTTTCATGCTCATTTTGCATTAAATTATGCATGATAAAATAGATTTCTGTTCGATCTTAATTTAAAAGTACAAAGGAAATATGTAGTTTAGCTGTCTTTCGACATTCGCGATTTTGACCACAATATCTCATCATAATTTTCTCATGTATTTTGGACCGCTAAACATGAAAATCACACTAAAAAAAATTGAAGTCAACTGGATCCACAACAACTTTACATTCTAAAGTTTTTAGATCAGCCCAGTAGATCAGATGCTAGCGATGTTAATAAGTTGGCTAATATTTCCGATTTCTATTCTTCCCAGGACGATATGTGAATTTTCGAATTTTTGCCAAAAACTACAACTTTTCCAACTTATTAAAATCGCTAGCATCTGAACTACTGTGCTGATCTGAAAACCTTATGATAGAAAGTTGTACATGATTGAGTTGCCTTCACTTTCAGTGCTGGTTAAGAAAAATCGGTAAATTGGAACTCGATATATAATCGGAAACGTCGGAACAACTCTAAAAATTGAAAAAAATTCGAATATTGATAACTCAAAAACGTTTGGTGGTGGACAGAAAAATTGTTTAATTTTGTAAACTAATGAAATATTTGAAATATGCCTAAATCTGTTTGAAATTTGTAATAGCCATCGAAATCTTCGAAATAATTAGATTTCCTATAAATCTTGATATTCTCTCCTAAAATTTTTTTAATTCAACTTATTCATTAAAGTTCTCTAAAAGAAACGTTTACATACCTAGAAGTCTTCGAAATCCCTTGAAGTCTTCAGAGATTTGATAAGATTCTTTAAATCTTGTGAATTTTTTTGAAATACTTTGAAATACCTTAGAATCTTTGGACATTTCACAAATTTCTTTGAAATCTCATGAAATCTGGAAAATCTCTTAAAATCCCATAGAATCCCTTAAGATACCATGAAATCTTCGGGCGCGCACCTGTTGGATCTCGCGCTTCGCGCTCGATAATGTATTCACCTCGCGCTACGCGCTCGGACGCATTTGTCTGACACTTTAAGCTCAGTTCCTCTAGGTTTTCCCACTTCGAGTGCTCGTTATTGCGCGCTTCGCGGGCTATTAGTAAGTTTCATCGTTATGGCCTGATTTTCGTTTAATCATGTCAGTTTTACATAAAAAGAAGAACTAATTTACTTAAGGTTCTACCGACCTTAAGGAACACATTCTCATCAAGACACTCGCGCTTCGCGCTCGATGTTTCGTTTAAAAATTATGTAAACCTCGCGCTCCACGCTCATTTCTGTTGATCGTATAGTAGAAACTCAAAACTTTGAGCGCGCTCGCGGCACGAAATTTGGTCGTCGCGCTTCGCAACGACCATATGTTACCATCTATGTCCTTAGATAAAAATGACTAAATTTGTATTTTATTCAAAATGAGGAAGGAAATTCCTTTACTTCAGCGTATATTTTTCGTATCTTTCTAATAAATCCTACTATCGGAATGATTTTTTCCAACTATCAGAAAAGGGGAGAAAAAAAGTATCTAAGTCATTTTTGGAACATATATATGATAAATTTTTAAATGATTATTGAAAAATGGACATTGGAATTTTGTTTGGTTCTCTTTCTTCTTTATTCCCGCCCTAAGTTTATATTGGAGACTAAAAGGTTATGGTCAGTATTACATTCAGAGTCCATCATGACTCTTGTATCTTTTACTAGTTCTCTTAGCCTTTCATCCGTAATAACGAAGTCAATTATACTGTGGATATTTTCTTTTCGCCAGTTAGACATGCGGATCATTTTATGTCTAAACCAAGCATTTGTAATAAATATGCCCTTTTCTAAGAACAAGCTGACTAATTTTTCCCTGTTACAATTTTTTCTTCTTGGATCCCCAGACTTACTTAGCACCCTTGCTGTATCTGTACCCTGACGTTGGACACCAACCCATCCGTTTACATCTCCTAGCAAAATGATTCTTTCACCTTGATCGCAAGAACTTATTGTATCATTTAAAGTGTCCCAGAAGACGTCTTTGACATCTCTTGATCCTTGATCTTTGAGATGCTGTCTTGCTTCTTGACTCATAATCAAATCGACTACAATGTGACTCGCTATCTACTCCTGACCATATTTCAAAACCGCCTTTCAACACCCTGTTTTCTATGTTTCCACTTTCACAACCCTTTTTCTTTGTCTCTGATACACATAGAATATCTAGTTTTTTTATGTGCGTAATTTCTCGTAATACTCTTAATTAAGATTACGGGGAGATGGGGGGGGGGGGGGGGGGGCAAGGAATGGAAACCGAGAGAGTCGCAATTGTTTGATGTTTAATGCTGAGAAGGTCACCAACCTTCAGCAGCGTTGAATTAGATAGAAAGTTCCTATTTTCCGATCTGCCAGTTCCCGGCCTACCTCTAGGTAAGGAACCAAAGAGCCTTTTTTTTGGATTTGTCTTATCTTGCATAGTTTGATCGTAAAATTAAAATTTTTTGATTTTTTATTATTTTTCGTGCAATAAACATGTGAATTTTCGATTTTTCAAGAAAATTCAGAAAGTCGTTATGACACTCTTGAAGAACGTGCAAAAAGAAACATTTCTCTCTTCTTGACATTTTTTAGTACCGTGCGTTGTTTGGCCGAAAATGTTAATTTTCGTTTCTTGTTTGGGATTTTGAAAATGCTGTAACTCTTTAAATTTTCAATTTATCGAAAAATGTCAATCGAAATAAATTGTTTGAATTTTTGAGAACTATGGATAGCCGTCCATAGAATTCCTTAATGTTGAGAAAAATGGTCTAAAATTTTTGAAAATGCTCTAACCTTTTGAATTTTCATCCGAAATAGCTGATTAACGAACTCGATCTTTCTTTTTGAACCCTGAAACTGTGTGAGAAGGCAGAATCCAATCCGATCAGTCTTTCAAAAGTTATCCGGTATACAGACGACGACGACAACGAGAACGACAGACAGACAGACACCGACGTAAAAACTATTTTTTCTGACTCAGGGGGCCTCAAAACGTCGATATTTATTAGAATCCACGAAAGTCATTTTTCACATAAAATCAATACCTTCTCATTATGATGAGAATGTAATAATTCATTATTTTTTGTGCGATCAAAATTTGAATTTTCAATTTTTTCAAGGAAATTCGAAAAGTTGTCATGATATTTTTGTAGGTCTTTCAAAATTTAACGTTTTTCGTCTCTTGACTTTTTTTCATATTGTGCTTTGCTTCGCTCAAAATGTAAATTTTCGTTTTTTGGGGGGGATTTTGAAAATGCCACAAATCTGACAATTTTTATTTTATCGAAAAAAGTCGTAGGGATAAATTGTTTAAATTTCTGAGTACTATGTATAGCCGTCTGTGGAATTTCTAAATTTGGAAGAAAATGGTCTAAAATTTTTTGAAAATGTATTAACTTTTTGATTTTTAATCGAAAATAGCTGGTTAACGAACTCGATCTCTCTTTTTGGTCCCACAAACTGTGTGCCAAAGCACAATCCAATCCGATTAGTTTTTCGAAAGTTATCCGATATACAGACGACGACGACAACGACGACAGCGACAACGACAGACAGACACCGACGTAAAAACCATTTTTTCTGACTCAGGGGGCCTCAAAACGTCGACATTTAATGGAATCCACGGAAGTCATTTTTCACATAAAATCAATACCTTCTCATTATGATGAGAATGTAAAAAGTTTAAATCATTTTAAAGCCCTTTTTAGTTTGAATGGAACTGATTCATCAAAGTTTTTATAAAAACCCGTCAAAATCTCTTAAAATTATAAAAATCCTTTGAAATCCTCAGAGATTTGATAAAACCCTTAAATTTTGTGAAATTCCTTGAAATACCTTTAAAATCCCTTGAAATCTTTGTTCAACCTACAAAATTCTTTGAAATCCATTGAAATTTTGTATATCTCTCAAAATCCTTAAGAATCCCTTGAAATCTTTCGAAATCTTTGGAGATCGTATCAATCTATGGAAAAAGTATGAATCATTTGAAAGCCCTTGAATATAATTTGAATGAAACTTACTTATTAAAGTACTCTATTTTAAGAAACCGCTTGAATCTTTAGAAATGAATCAAATATTGTGAAATTTATTGAAAAAATCTAAAACTCTTGAAATATTTGGCCATTCTGCAGAACTCTTTGGAATCCCTCGAAATTTTGTATATCTCTCAAAATTCTTTAGAATCCCAGCAAATTTCTTAAAATCTTTGGAGTTCGTAAAAATCCATTAAAAGAAGTATAAATCGTTTAAAAGCCCTTGAATGTAATTTGAATGAAACTTATTCATTAAAGTTCTCTTCTTAAAGAACCGTTTAAATCTCTAGAAATCATTAAAATCCCTTCAAATCCTATGAGATTATTTGAAATCCTTGAATCCTGTGAAATCCCTTCAAATACTTCAAAATCACGTGAAATCTTTGGACATTCTACAAAATTTGCCAAAATTCCTTGAAATTTTGCATGTCTCTCAAAATCCTTTAAAACACCTTAAAATCAATTTGAAATGTTTTGAGATCGTGAAAATTCACTCGAGAAAGTATACCTGAAATCCCTTCAAATCGTGGGAAATTCAATAAAATCTTTGAACCTTGTAAAAATTCCTTAAAATACCTCGAAATCCCTTGAAATCTTTGAAATTACTAGGAGTCCCTTAAAATTTAATTCAGTTTAAATCATTCACTAACTTCACTATAGAACCCTTCAAATATTTGGAAATCCTATCAAATTCTTTGAAATCCCATGACATCTTCGAAAAGAGCAAAAATTCTCTAAAAACTCTTGAAATTTTTCGAAATTCCTTAAAATACGAAGAAATATTTTTCAATATTTAAAAACCGATGAAGTCTTTTTAAATTGCCTTAAAATCCGTAGAAGTTCCTATAAATAAGTTAAAATACTTTAAAATCTCTAGAACCTCCTAAAATGTTCGAAAATTTCTAGAATCCCCTGAAATTGTTATAATATCTTAAGAAATCTTTGAAAATCCATTCATTTTTTCTGGAATTGGAGGTAAATTAAACTTATTCTATCAAATTATCTAAAAAATAAGCGTTTAAATCCCTATTAATTTTGTGAAAATCCTTTAAATTCTTTAAAATTCCTCCAAATTTAATTGAACTGAATTTAATTTCCAAAATTCAATGAAAATATCTTTGAATCTTTTGAAATCCTATGAAATTCTTTGAAATACCTTGACTTCTTTTAATTTTTCGAAACCCGATGAAATCTTTTTAAATTAGTGTAAACTTTTTAGATCACCAAGTCACCAAGAAAATTGTTATTCTACCAGAAGAGACTGAGTTATAAAAAATATGGACATTTTCAACCAATAGTTGAATTTTCAACTGAAGATAAATGTTCAATGAAACACGGAATAGTTAAAATTTCCGTTAAAAATATCAGTTTACAAAATAAAACAATTTAAACAGAATGGTTAAATTTTGAACAAAAAAAAAAAAGAGTTTCGAACTAAAATGATGAATCATGAACCAAAAGAAATGAATTTTTAACAAACTAGTTCCACTTCAAACCAAGTAGTTGAATTTTGAACCAAAAAGGTTCTTCAGTATTTATTGACGAATAGCGAAAATCTGGAATATTTAATTAAATCCTTAAATTAGAAAAAAAAACTTAGACTAACGTAAAATTGATAGAATGATTTGAGCAAGAACTGATTTGAATACCCTGTCAATTCCAGATTTTTGCGCTTTTCTAAGAGGTATTCATCTCAAAAACTCCCCCTACATCCCAGTACTTCTCCCCCCACTGATTTCACCCTCCGCCCTCTACCCCAAATTCTTCCTCTACATCCGACTCTCCTTGCTTCCCCAGGTAACATTCTCCTTCCCCTACTTCCTTTTCACAGCCATCACTTCCCCTCCTCTACTTATCCTCATTTCTAGTTATTTCTCATACTCCCCCTCTCATCGTTACTCCTCACTTCCCCTATCTTATTTCCTCTCATTTTCCATACTTTACCTACGCCCCCTCATTTCATTTTCCTCACTCTGACTTCCCCTACTTTCTCTACTCTTCCTACTCCCATTTCTCCTCACATCAACTGATTACCCTCCCCTTAAGCCCCCTACTTCTCCTCCCCTCATTTCCCCTCGGTTCCCTTTTCTATTTCTCCTCACATCAATGGATTACCCTCCCCTTACTTCCCCTACTTCTCCTTCCCTCATTTCCCCTCAATGCCCTTTCCCTCACTTCCCCTCCTTGGGAAAAAGTAAGACGGACAGACGGATTGGACCCTGACCCTTACTTTAAACCATACTTTACTTTTTTCTACCCGATACTTAAAAATAAATTGATACGTAGAGTTAACTTTTTAACTTTCTTAAAATTATTTCCAGTTTCAAAGAAATACTTACAAATATTAAAAACAAAAATCTTGAAATTTGTTTCGAATATTTAAAATTAGTTTTAATTTTTGTCAAGGGTTTATCCAGAACCAGTTTATAATTAACCATTTTGAAACATATCTAGAAAATTCATATTGAACCTTTTTATTGTGATAAAATAGAAAATAAGGTTTTGTAAAATATTGTGATATCGATAAAGTCAGGTGTAAGATTTTCTGGATGCAATGCCTGGTGTCGATTTTCCATATTTCCGAGAGAAAATCATTTTACGAATTTCAGTCATGCTATATGGTATGTTCCAAGCATTTCTGGCCAAATCACTCCAGCTTAGCATATCAAAGCCTTTATCGACTTAGGTCGAACTCTTCGGAACGCGTGCACTGGTCAGAAATTCTTCGAAACCAATATTCCTTCACAAATATATCGGGAAAATGTGAAATGCAGAAATGTCCGCAAACAATATACCCTGTGGATAGTGGGCATTCGAATTCACCGTATATATTCATCGCGAAGCAGCGGTGTGTATTTTCGAAGAAACTGGGGAGTCTATGTGAATAAAACATCAACTCTAATATAATAATAAATTCAAAAATAAGGAGTGATTCTCCAAAAATTATTATTTTCAGGGAAGGAGTGAAGAAATAGTATATTGTGCTACAAGTGCCGAAAGTAGGCAACTCCACACGAGTGTGGAATTTATTTTACGAGCCAGAGGCAAATTGAATGGAAGTTATAGGTAAGTCGGGGCGAGCTGGAGGCGAGCTGTGAACAAGCGAAAGACGAGCCAGAAACGACCCGAAGATGAGCCGATGGCAAGTACTGTATACTTCACTAGACTTACAACTACCTACTTTCAGCACTTGTTGCACACAAAAATTTTGTTATCAAATTTAGGGAATTTTCGATTTTAGAAACAATAGAAATAAATTTTCCTGGAAGTGTTTCGGAATTTATGATAAAATTACTGAAAATCATATTCGGGGCATTTATGGTTCGTCTTTGGCTCGCTTAGAGCTCACCTTCGGCTCGTTTGGAGCTCGCTTCGGCTCGCCTCCGAATTGCCTACAACTACATTTTGAGAAACAGAAACGAATTTTCCGGAAATGATACGAATGTCTGGTAAAGTTACCGAAAATTGTTGGGAAACTTTTTAATATCAGAAATTACGAGAAATTTTGGAAGTTTTTGTTAAATTGGCAAATTACCAAAAATTATTTCAAATTTAAAGAATACGAAGCTCTTTAAAATATCTTATATTTTTCTTGAAAAAATCATCTTTTTTTGGGAATTTATCTATTTTTGTTGAAGTTTGATATTTTTGTTTTAAAATTTGACTATTTGGTTAAAAATTTATCTTTGCAAGTAAAAAATTCCAGTATTTGGCTAAGAATTCAACTATTTTGTTGAAAATTCAAGTATTTTGTTAAAAAGTCATTCTTTTGGGTCTAAAACTTAACTGTTTTATTTAACATTGTTCTGTTTGAACAGGTCATTCATCTTTTTGGATTAAAAATTCACTATTTTTCATAAAAATTGAAGTGTCTGCTGAAAAATTGAATCATTTGGTTAAAAATGCAACTGTTTTTGGTTGAAGTTTGATATTTTTTGTTTTAAAATTTGATTATCTACTTTAAAATTAACCTTTACTAGGCTGAGATTATAACAATTTCGTTGAGAATTCAACTGTTTTGTTCAAAATTGAATTTTTTTGAAAAAGTATTTTTTCATTTTTAGAAAAGGTACCTTATTATTCTTCATCATGGAAAACATGAAAAAGTACTGCAATTTTTTACTGAGAAACGCTAAAATTCCTAGGTTTTGTAACCCTACTCTTATATTTTCCGTCGGATATCCGTCCGTCCATCCGTTCATCTGTCGCACTTTGTTTAAGAAACTGAAGTGAAGAGAGGGGTAGTAGGGGAAAGTAGGGGATAAGAATTTTTAGGAATGAAGGTTGAGAGTGAGGAGAAAGGAGGGAAGGGAATCTGCGGAAAATTGGGGAAAGGGAACTATAATGTAGGAAGGCAAACCAGGGCAGGGGATGTAGAGAAATTAGGAGAAATGAGTGGTAGTGAAGCATGGATTTAACGGGAAATGAGGGAAGGGGTAGTAGGGAAATGAGGAAAGAAGACGTAGGTAGAGTAGGGAAAATGAGGGGAGGGAAGTAGTGGAAATTTCGAGAAGGGGGCCCGGAAAATTAAAGCTGGTCGCGCAGGGAAAAGGGGTGTTGAAGTAGAGGAAATCATGGGCGGGGAAATAGGGGAAATAGGGGGAGGGAAACTATAGGAAGTGAGTGGTAGTGAGGGAAAATTAGGGAGTAGTAGTGAGGATGAGTGAGGGGAAGTAGGGGAAATAATGATAAATGAGGGTGATTTCGCATTTTTTTGCGAGGTATCTATGCCATATTCATTTTTTGACAATTCAGATGATAGTAATCAAAATAGATTTGTTTGATAAAATATTTATAATTTCGATATTTGAAAACAGGTTATACATTTTTAGCTCACTTTAGTACAGGATTTCATGATTATTACATGACAGACGAATGAGGTTTGTGGGTCGGATACAAAAAAAAGGTTAAATAATAAAAAAGGCTGCATCTGGTCGTCCCGAAAAATTGGAGAAATTGCAAAAGGGGATGGACTAGTACCGAAAATTGGGGCGAGATGCTTCGAAAAAAGAAAGGTTTATCTATTTGCTGAGATTATTTCAGGATACCATTGACTGAAACAGTCTCGAAAAAATTTTAGAAGTCGTAGCAACTATTAAATAAAAAATTAATTACAGGCAAATTGATCATTTCGGGAGAATCAAATATGAGTTCGCGAAAAACCAATCTGTGAAAATAAAGATTTATCTACATTTTTCGTTGGAAATGTTTTCCACTGAAATGAAGCATTGAATTTGGAAGCTTTTCTTTTATAATGAATCTAAAATGAAAATTAATTGAGTCCTTGTAACTATCATTATCAAAGTGAATATCGAAAGGTCATACGTATAATATCAGTGCAGGTAAAATCGGATTCAGCCAATTTACAAGAGCGCCTTTTCCAATTTTTGCTCTCTAATTCGTTACCATTTGAAATATTGACAGACTGATTCCTCTTTTCAATCACTGAAAAGCTCTTTCCTTTGGTTCTGAGTATATCCTCAATGCAGAATCAACAGCGAACATGTAACTGCAAACTTATTGTTCGCCGGAATTGGAAATGGAATCGATTTTATTGGCTGAATGCAGAGAAATTGTTAGCTCAATTTTTTTTTTTTTTTGGGCAATTAGCAAAAATAAAGATAAATACAATAAGACCTTTAAACTTGTAATAACTTAAGGAATAACTTAAAATCATATTTGATAATTTACAATTCATTCTTTCAGCATACATCATTTTGGAATCTTATGAAACTGTTCTCCCACTTGCACAATTTGAAATTTAGTTATTTTTAACGACTTTTTAGTTTCAAAATCATAATTTAAGAATACTTCGATTTTCAGCGAAGATTGCAATTGTTTAATTTTTGACGCTACAAGCTTGAATTCATTCATTTCGAAAGTTGCCAATCACAAAGCATACAATTTTCAAAGCTTCTAGAATGATTAAACTTTCAAGGTTCACACTTTCTCAATTCTTTGATTCTGAATGGTGAAAATGATAGTCATTTTTTGTATAGAAATATAATTTTGTGAGTTTAGAAAAATGAATGACCAATTTTTATTGACACTGATACTACATAATATGATCGGTACTTGATAATAATATATTTCTCATGTTGAAATTTTTTATAATTTCAATTTGAGGTAATTGCCTAGAAAAGCAGCTTTTTTGAATTTCTTATATTGAGGCATATTTTTTTAATCATCTTTTTTTGACTCTAATATGAATAACTAAAAGGGGGAGAACGAAATAGGAAATAGGAAAAGAGAAGAGAGTTTGACCGCATGAGGGTGTGGCCAGGGGGTTTTATTATTACTTTCATTTTTATTTCTTTATAGATTTTAAACAATCATTTCTTGGAAGATAATTTCTATTTATTTCACCCTTGTGACCGGAGAAGGGTTTGACCCCTCTGGTACACATTTCTTTGATCATACACACTTTCTTCTTCCAGCTCTTCTATAGGGAGAGGGGATTTATGAATAAATAATAATTAAACTTTCTTTTTCCAAAATTTCGTGTATAAAAATGCACGAAACTCTCAAAAAATATTTTCGTATGTATTATTTGATAAAAGAAGCTCACTCTTTTTATACTGGTCCCTTGATATTTCAGCTTTCAGTGGAAAAAAAAAATAATTGAAGAAGAATATTATCGAAAAGTTTTAAATTGGAAAAACCGCAAATTCAGACAAAAAGACGATTTTTATTAAAATTTAGAGCTTGATTTCATAATTTGGTGCTAAAATGAATAACTTGGGACAAAATTCTTTGAATTCTGTGAATTCCTTGGAAGTCGTGAATTTTCCTAATTCTGTGAATTCCTTGAAATCCGTGAATTCCGTGAATTCCAGAAATTCCATAAGTTCTATGAATTCCGTGAATTCTACGAATTTCCTGAATTCTATGAATTTCAAGAATTCCACGAATTGGAATAGATTGGAAAGGTTGAATTCTTCGAATTTCATTAATTCCCTGAATTCTTCTAATTCCTTGAATTTCGTGAATTCTATGAATTTCATGACTTTCGTGAATTCCATGAATTCTGCAAATTCCTTGAATTCCGTGAATTCCACGAATTCCTTGATTTCCATGAGTTCCACGAATTCCATATAATCCAAGAATTCCACGAGTTCCATGAATTCCGTGAATTTCATGAATTCCACGAATTCCAAGAATTCCATGAATTCAATAAATTCCTTGAATTCCATGAATTCATTCAATTCCATGAATTCCTTGAATTTCAATGAATTCCTTGAATTCCATGAATTCCTTGAATTCCATGAGTTCCACGAATTCCATATATTCCAAGAATTCCATGAATTCCACGAGTTCCGTGAATTCCATGAATTTCATGAATTCCACGAATTCCAAGAATTCCATGAATTCCATGAATTCCTTGAATTCCATGAATTCCTTGAATTCCATGAATTCCATGAATTCCTTCAATTTCATAAATCTTCAGTATGAATTCAAATCAATAAAAAATAAAGACCATCATTTCTCAAATGCAAGCTTTAAAAATGAGAAGACTTTAAACTCAGGCATTGTAAACAAATTTTTTTTTTATGTGAAAATGTTTCAAATTAATGTGAATTTTTCAAACTCAACTTAAAAGAAAAACTTCGTAATAAAAAGCTTAAAATTGTGCAATTTCAAACAATGAAACTGTATATAGCAATCTTGTTTTTTTATTCCATTTGTAATTTTTAATTCTCAATGTAATGTCTTAAAATTGTTCAAATTTCAGTTTATGATTCAAAAAAATGAATCTTCGAGAATGCAGCATCTAAAATCACAAAAAATTAAGAAGGAAAAAATGGTGTTATTTATATTAAGAATAAATAAATACTTAACCATCTGAAAGTGGAAAATTAGTAATCGAATAATTCCTTAGCTTTGAATGGTTACAATTTTACCCTTCTGAAAAAATCGTTTTAAATTAGGTTCGCATTTATTTAGTTGTTAACGTTCCATAGTAGAAATTATTTCATTTTTAATGTTTTCCAATGAATATTACTTACTATATTGAATGCTTTTTTATAATAATTGAATTGTGAAAATTTATAATCAAAAATAGAATTTTGGAATTTCATAAGCTTTGACTTTGAAAAAGTAAATCTATTTTGTAAATTAGAATTGTCTAATCGCTCCGAACTAAAGTTATTTAAATTCAAAAATTTTGAATTTTCAATTATTTCAGTTTGAAGATGTTTATGATAAATAATACAATTTACATTTCTCAGAATTTCAAATAATCCAATTTTGAAAATTCTAATCTGAAAATTTCCCATTTTCAAAACTGAAAAAATTGTTGAGCTTCTGATTTAACAAATTACAGTTGTAAACAATTTTAAATTCAAATTATCCAATTTTAAACGCTTTTATTTAGAAACGATACAAGTTGTATTCCTTTTAATTATATTCGAAATATAGACCTGTCTTAATTTTAAATAATCTTAAATTAATGTTATCTTTTTAAATTTCCACTTCGTTTTTCCAATTTAGAGTGAGTTGTCCTATTCCCCTTCAAAAAGCACAAAGTCTTTTTTGCCGGCGTATACAGCTAAAAGAGCACACAACAAAACGGCTGAAATCTGCACATCTTTTATTGGGTTCCAAAGGCTTTTGTGTGAGTGAACCCTTTTATTTGCGGGTCCAACGAAATAATTCACCAGACGCCAAGGAATTCGTTCGTGCATCGTTGCAGGATCTAAAGTGCAGAGTAGGGTGGTCCAAAAATTTATGAAATTTTTTTTTTTTATTTCAGGCATATCGTCAGAAATTTTTTTTCGGTTTTTCTAAAATATCTAAATTATTGTCCACTTTGTAGTTTGTGCATAATGTGAGGTGATAATTAATGCAATTTAGCGAAAACTATTGTTTAAACAAATAATTATTTTTTATTACTATCTTCTTCCACATTAATACCAGATCGTCGTGGCTTTTTCTGATATTTTTAACTTGATGTCCACTTTTCACTTAGACAGGTCATAACTAATGCAAGTTCAGCAAAAATGATTGTTCAAACAATTTACTATTACAATTAATTTAAACTTTAAACTTTTTTCGGGTTTCAATCGTGTATGAAACTGTGAATTTTGTCGACGTTTTGTGATTGGCCAGAGCGCCCCATGGTGGGGACTGTTCAAACTTGATTGGCCAATCAAGTCTTTTTTAGTTCGACGAGTTCCCACCATGGGGCGCTCTGGCCAATCATAGGCAATGTTCAGTGTTCACGAAACGTTGGCAATATTCGTAACTCAGTAAGCTCAGGTCTTGTAAAGCCAAGCTACTAACATCTTCAACTTTATTAAATGGCATAGGGACGAAAAAATTGTCCTGAAATTCTTACAGTTGAAAACCCATTTTAGAAAATCTAAATCCAAATCAATCCTATATAAAAAAGTTTGCTTCTCTTGAAAGAAAGAATACAACATACCAAATTCGCCTGGCACACTAGCACCAAAAAAATTATTAAAACTTCACCTTTTCCTATCAAACACTCAGATTTGAAATTTGGTCTACATTGGACCGCTATCATTCGACCAAATGCAATGGATTAAAGATTTTTGCAACTAAAAACAAAAAATAAGATTTGAGCAATTACTTCCAGTAAAGCACGCACCATTAACGAACACAGTGAAAAACTACTGTAATCGTCCTCTCAGCTATGAAATGATTTCAGCCTTATCTAAAAGACATCATTTTGCAGCGGCTCCCTCCAAAATCTCGAAAGGAGAAATCATCAGTAATTTGGAATCCACAATATGTACCCTTCCACCCGAAAAATCGAATAACATACGGCGTAGGACGGCCAACATCTTAATCCAGGCCAAACTTTCCTCCTCAAACTAAACGAAACAAGAAAAAATAGCAATTAAAGAACTCAATCGGAATAAAGACATGATATTAAATCACATATATAATATACATACTAAGAAATAATATTAAGACATAATATTCAATTAAGACATAATATTACCCGCAGACAAAGGCAACACAAAAGTAATAATGAATGAAGAAGACTGTAACAACAAAATCATGGACCTTCTTACTGATGATACACATAAAAAACTTAAAAACAACCCCACAAAAACAATATTCAGCAAAACAAAAACCATTCTGAAAGATCCAAAACTTGACAGCGAAACAATATGTTAATCAATACCTACAAATCCCATCTTTCCAAAATTTTACGGACTCCCGAAAATCCACAAAAACAACATTCCACTCAGACCGATCGTCAGCGCAATAAACTCACCAACTTACAACCTATCACACTTTCTGGCCAAGCAACTGAATCCTCCCACAGAAAACTTTATCGCACACGTCCAAAACTCTTTTGACTTTATCAGAAAGACACAACAGATTCACATCCTACCCAAGAAATCCTAGTGAGTTTCGACGTAGTATCTCTCTTTACGAAAGTGCCAATCTCGGATACAATCGATATTATTGAGTCCTTTGCAAACTTCCCTTCCAATCTCACACCTTTAATAGAACACTGTCTCACTAATACCTACTTCTCTTTCAATAACCGATTCTACGAACAACCCTCAGGAGCAGCAATGGGATCTCCAATCTCACTTGTAATAGCCAATATCTTTATGGAAAATCTCGAAACCAAAATCTTTAACAAATTCAAGCTTAAACCGGAATTTCGGTGCTATTACGTTGAAGACACTTTTGTCATCCGGAGACATGGACTAGATGAACTACACAAGTTCTTCGATTTCATCAACCAGTTACACCCTAATATCCAGTTCACCATGGAAATTGAACAAAACGGAAAATTGTCTTTCTTGGACCTACTAATTTACAAAAGATCTGATAACACATTAGGACATGAAGGTTACAGAAAACCCACTATACAAACAGATACCTACATGCCTCCTCCGTTCACCACCCATTTCAAAAGCAATCGGTCATCAACTCCCTTGTATTCAGAGCTGTCTTTATAACAGCTAAAGGTAACTTACAAAAGGAACTACAAAATTTTAAACAAATCCTATCAAAAAACGCTTACACGAGTAAAAAAAATGATAAAGCAATAAGAAAATACAGAGAGAGAAAAACGACCATCCTACCCTACATTCAAGGTATCACAGAACAAATAGGAAGAATTCTCAACAAACACTACATCCAAAACATACTTAAACTACCTGAGAAAATAGGAAAACTTATAAAGATCCCTAAGGATAAAAAGGCACCTCTCAGTGATCCGGGAGTATATAAAATCCTTTGTTCTTGTGGTACAGTCTATACTGGAAAAAACAGGAGAGCGGTGAGCCAACGTATGAATGAACATTAGAGTAAAGTCAGGCTAAAACAGTTCACGCATTTAGCAATAGCTTAGAATCTTATCGAAACAGCACGTAGCATTTTATTTGACAAAATAACCGTCATCGCAGAAACCTACAATATTTTTCTAGGAAAACATGCTGAAGCAATCGAAATCTTAAAACACCCTAATAACATCAATAGGGACAATGGATATGATACCATTCTGATGTGGCTTTCCGCCCTACCGGGTTTTTAAAAAAAGACTTGATTTGGCCAATCAAGTTCGATCAGTTCCCACCATGGGGCGCTTGGGCCAATTACAGGCATACTGCAATGTTGTGAATGTTGCAATGTGAACTGCATTGTTCACGAAATCTCGGGAAGATTCGTAGTTCCGCACAGGATTGCAACCCGAAAAAGCTTTAAATTTTGAATTTATTATAATGTATGATCGTGAAAGCATTAAATTTACTATGGTTCAGAACTATGTTCTCTTAGATAATTCCAGAGAAAATTGCGTTTCTGAATGATGCTAGAAAGTTGCGTCTTCTTTAAATTTTCAACTTTTTGTCCACATTGTATTAAAAGTGAGGTGATTCCTGATCTAACTGAACAGAAATAATTGTTTAAACAAATTATCATTGTTTATAATCATTTTCTCATATACAAATGCTAGATAGATCTAACTGAACAGAAATAATTGTTCAAACAAATTATTATTGTTTATAATCATTTTCTCATATACTAATGCTAGATAGTTGCGTTTTTTCTGAAATTTTTTACTTGTCCACTTTTCACTTAGTGTGGTAATAACTGATGCAATTTAACAAACATTATTGTTCAAACAATTTTTAATTGTTTATAACTATCCACTTTTGGATGATTGCTTTAAAATTGTGGGGTTTTCCAATTTTTTCAATTAAGTTCCAATCTATCAATAGGAGTGACGTAATCATTATTTCAAGTCAGAAAACATATTTGTTTAAACAATTTGGTGATAATTTGAATAAGATTGTCATTGAATAATGCTAGAAAGTGGTGGTTCTTTCTGAAAGATTCAACACTAGCAAACACTATTGTTTGAACAAATCATTTTTGGTTATAACTATCTTCTCCTATATTAATGCATTATAGTTGCGGTTTCTTCTGAAATTTTCAATTTATTGTTCACTTTCAACTCTGTGTGGTAATAATCATTGCAATATATCCAAAGTTATTTGTTGAACAATAAATTATTGTTTATAACTATCTTCTCTTAGATAATTTCTTCAAATTTCCTTTTTTTCTGAATTATTTAACTAAGATTTTTGTAAAATTGATATGTGACTTCAATTTCCTTCTTACCAGACGAAAAAGTCAGAATCAAAATTTACTTAAATTCGTTTTTGATCTCTAATGCAAGATAGCCTTTTTGTTTAAATTAATATTTTTTTAAGCTTCAGCGGAAGAGTAAGAATAATTCAGTTTGGAGAAATGCAATACTATTTGGAACATGATTTTTATTAGTGTTCATTTATTATTTGTTCATAACTAAAAAGTCAAAGCAAAACTAAAGATTTCAGATAGAAGCGCAACTGTGTAGCATTAATCTGAAAGAAGATTTTTCTGGACAATAATTAATTGTTTAAATATTCATGTTTGTTCACTTCCATTAATTATTATCTCACTATTTGAAAAGTGGCCAAAAAGTAAAAAATATCAGAAAAAACGGCAGCTATGTAGTATTAATATAGGAGATGACAGTTATGAATAATAATTGTTTTTTCATGTAACTATGTTCGTTAAGTTCCATTAATTATTTCCTTACTCTAAGTACAAAGTATATAAAAAGTTGAAAATTAAAAAACCTCAACTATATCTAGCGTTAGTATAGGAGAAGATAGTTATGAACAATAATAATTTGTTTGAACAACCATATTTAACCAATTGCAATAATTCATCAACTCGTCATCAGTAAAAAGTACTGCTTCATGTATTATGAACAATTTATATTCAAAAAACCACAACAAAATCATAATTAGTGCCAAAAACTCGCCAAAACCAATTGTTCACTTATGGGGTTCTTTTGGGACCCTATAAAACAGACTTGAGGGGGCGGTATTTGAAAAAATAAATACCAATTTGTATTCTATGCCTAATTGTTGAGAGAAACACTGAGTTTCAACTCAAGTCACCTGATTTTGACGATTTTGAATAAAATTTACACAAACGTCTTTTTTTCTTATGGGAAATATGTCTTAAACTTCAAGAGGCTTGCGGAACCTCTGAATATCATTATTTTCAATGTATATAATTTTTATGAATTCGAACAAATTTCCAGTTGATATGCATGGGGAAAAATTGGACCACAATAGAGCAGAGGAATGTGTCGAGATGGTATGGAGACAGCCAGACTCATTCTAATAATGGCAATTGAAGAAGATGGATGTCTTTGTTTGAGACACGAGATTTAAAAATTAGGGGAAGGGGGCAAAAGGGCTTGGCAAATTTGATTATATGCCATCCTCTCTCGATTACAGTTCCTAGCTCGTGCTGATCCTGATATTGCGATTATAAAATTATCGTGGGCGTTGGACAGCACTGGCGCTGAATTCAGATAAACCCAAAGCATTAGCGCTGAAAATGGAAATATTTCACTTTGAAATGTACACGAGGAAATGTGCAACATTCGATATCATTTTCGAATGGGCAGACAAAATAATGGAAATATTCACAATTTCACGCCCTATATTGATTTTGCATTTCATTGTTGTTCGCGTACATGTCATACAAAAGTACATCAAGTTCATTCATCCTTTGATGGATGAGCACAATCCATTCTTACCCCATGGCTTTTTTTACTTTTGTATAGAGAACACAGGGAGCCAATAGCGCGGATAATAAAAGATGCATCTGCAGATTTAATATTTGCATAGAGAGACTTTTTTGTGCAGTTTTATTAAAATCGGGAGAGATATTAAATCTGAAGATATATTCATATGAATATTTTTTAATTATGAATGAGTACTAAGTGTGGCCTCAGGTAAGGGAAAACCTAGAAATTGAGGAAAAGTCAGGGAATTTTTGTGAGGAGTACTTTAAGTAACTGTCAAGAATAATTAATTATTATATAATATTTTTTAAAACATGAAGTGTCCCCTTTTTGAGGAAAATTTCACTTTTCTCACTTTCCTTTTAATAAATTTACAAAGATTCAAAGGATTAAAAAAAATATCAAGGAATTCTGAATGTATTTAAATAACTTCAAGGTATTACAAACGATTTAAAAGTTTTTAGGGTATTTTCAAATATTCGGTGGAATTTTCAAGATTTTTTTAATATTTCAACGGATTTCAAAATAGTTCATAGGACTTAAAATATTTTAGGGTATTTTAAATGATTCCAAGGAATTTCGAATAGATTTCAATAATTTGGAGGGATTACAAAGGTTTTTAAAGTTTTCAGGGTATTTTCAAAAACGCTAAGAGCTTTGAAAAATTTGAAGGGAAAGGGATTTCAAAAGATTTTAATGGATTCAGAATATTTTCTAAAATTGGAAGGAATTCCAAACGATTTCAAAGATTTTAGGTAGTTTAAAAAATTTTCCAGGAGTTTCCAAAGAATTCAAAAGCTTTTAAGGGATTCCAAATAATTTTAGTGGATTTAAAATATTTAGAGGCATTTTCAATTATTTCAAGACATTTGCAGGGTGTCGCGACAACAGCATATTAGTCCATCGGGACAAATTTTTCAAGAGAGAGAAAAACCCTTCTCAAAAATCGAATAAAAAATCATTCCTCCAAAAAGAAACGGATTTTACAATGTATCCTTTTATCACAATGCCCGGTAGAATTTTTCAGAATTCTGAACCAATAAAAAGAGCGTTCAAAAAAATAGCACTCAGATGTTTACGAATTTCCAAGAAATTTCCAAGTATTTGAATAATTTTAAGAGATATCAAAAAATTTTCAGGGTGTCTTAATACATTTTTCAAAATATTGTAAGATATGGAAAGATTTTATAGAACCTATGAGGTTTGAGGGTATTTTAAAAAATTGCAAGAAATTTTTATTTTATTTAAATAATCGGAAGAGGTTCCAAAGGATTTAAAAGATTCTGTGGTATTTTTATAAATTCCCAGAAATATTCGAAAGCTTTGAACAATTTCAAGGGATTTCAACATATTTCGCAGGGCTTAAGATATTCAAGAGTATTTTGAAAGATTTCAATGAATTTTCAATGTATCTCAGTAATTTTAAGGAATACCAAAGGATTAAAAAAAACTATGGTATTTAAACAAATAACAAGAAATTTTCTAGAGTCGTAAAAAATGTCGCGAGATTTCAAAAAATGTCAAAGAATTTAAAATATTTTAGATTGTTTTGATAGATATAATGGATTTTCTAATCAATTTATATAATTTAAAGAGATTCCAAAAGATTTCGAAGGTTTTTTAGGGTATTTTTTAAAATTTCAAAGATTTGTTGACAGCTTAAAAAAGTTTCAAGAGATTTCAAAATATTTCAGGGCATTTAAAATATTCTGTGGTATCTTACCAAATTCCAAGAAATTTTTGACAGATATCAATCATTTTAAGTAATTCCAAAAGATTTCGATATAGTTTTAAAACTCTCAAGAAATTTTTAAGAGCTTCAAAAAGTTTTAAAAGATATCAGAAGACTTCAAGGGATTTCAAAAGATTTCAAATGATTCACAACATTTTGGGCTATTTAAAAGTATTTTATTGTCAAGGGGCTTTTTTTCAAGGCATTTCATCAGATTTCAGAGGATTGTAATGCTTTAAAGGAATTTTAAAGGTTTCAGGGTATTTTTAAAAACTCAATTAAATTTTCATGAGCCCTGAAAAATGTTCAGGAATTCCAAAAGGCATTGAAGAATTTTAATAAATTTCAATCATTTGGAATAATTCGAAAGGATTTTGAGGATTGCGGGGTATTAAAAAAAATCCCAAAGAATTTTCAAGTTCTTCAGAAGGTTTCAAGAGAATTTGACATATCAGAGTATTTTTATACATTTTGAGGAATTTGCAAGAGCTTCAAAAAATTTTAATTAATAATGCGAGATTCAACGTGATCATTTTGAAAGACTTCAAAATGCCTTTGATTCCAGTTAAAATTTTAGAACTCAAGCGCTTCTAATTTTGAATATTGTTCAATTGTAAAGACTAATTGTCAAACTGCGACATACTTTGTACTGCTTTCCGAAATCCTCCACTTTAACAATTTTAAAAAATTAATTAAAAATAAGTCAAAATTTAAATTTCATTTTAATGTCCAATATTCAAAGATCTTTTGTTTCTTGGATTTTTAAAATGAATTCATTAAACGAAATACATGTCTGAGGCTCAAAATTTCCAACCTTATGACAGCCACCCATATAAAAGAAAGATATTTAAGGTGAAGGAATTGAAAATTACACGTTCCAAAGATAAAGAAATATGGAAAATGTAAGGAGAAAGCACGCAAATATTTTTGATCCGAACACCGCACCGTGAAACTCAACCATTTTCACCCTAAAAGTTCTTGCGCTCGACTTTTATTTACACAGTTCTGTTTTTTCTGATTTCAAAGTGTTTTATATTCATGTATACCTTTCCAAGTTACCAACATTTTGAGATTAGGAGAAGGGTTCAGTAACAAATTTGGGGAAAAAAAGTTTGTCCAGTTGCTAGAAGTTGTGAAAGATGTAGAGCTAAATATCCACAAAATTTCTAGTAATAAATTGCAAGAATTTGGATCAAAACTATCAGGTTTATCCAATGATTTTGTTACAAATAACAAAGTATTATCAATTATTGACAAAGAATTAAATGAAGGATATAAGCTAACGATTGAATTTTTAAAGAAAAATCCTGATCTCCTGATAACATGTGCAGATAAGGGTAACATTACAATTGCAATTTTGAAAATTGATTATAACAAAAAAATGATGACAATTCTCGATGACAAAAATAGTTTTGAAATAATAGAAAAAAACCCTTTCAAAAAATTACAAAAATCTACTTTTAATATTTTAAATTAATTCAGATCGAGTGTTTATTTTGGGAACGTGCATAAAAGTGATATAGATACTGTAAATTCAGTTCTTTCCTTATCTTATGGTCTCATTGAAGCACACAAAGTTGATTATCCACTAAGACCTGTGATATCAACAATAGGTTCTCCGACGAGAAAATTAGAAGAATTACTTAGTAACATCATTAAAAAATCAATCACAACTTCAAAAAACTCACTTAAAAATAGTACAGTTTTTCTTGAACTCATTGAAGGAATTATAATTCCTCATGATTACATACTAGCTTCTTTCGATGTAGTTGCTATGTTCCCGAAAATTCCTTTAGATAAAGTTAAAGAATCGATAGAAAAAAGATGGGATTTCATAAAGCAACACACGAAAATCCCATTTAAAAAGTTTATTGAAGCAATCGATTTTGTCTTTCATTCGATCTATTTTTAATTTGATGGCAAATTTTATAAACAAAAATTTGGAACACCAATAGGATATGTTCTCTCACCTATTTTAGCAAAAATTGTAATGGAAGATTTAGAAAATACAGTTTTTAACAAAATGGAAAATCTAATTAATGACAAATTAGAAAAAGTAGGATTTAAATGCCTTTTCTATGCGAGATACGTCGATGATTATGTTCTTTGTGTAGAAGCTAGCAAGCTAGCAACTGTTAGATTCCTTCAATGGTATACATCCCAGATTGGAATTCACTTCAGAAATAGAAAAAGAAAATAAATTGAATTTTCTAGACTTAACTCTGATTAAAACAGATGAAGGTAGAATTATAACGGATTGGTACAGAAAGCCTTCATTTTCAGGACGAACTTTGAGTTTTCTGTCAAATCATCCAGTACAAATGAAAATTGCAATTGTTAAAAATATGGTGGATAGGGCTATAAAATTATCACCTCGAAGTTTCCATAGAAAAAATATTGAAATTTGTAAACAGATCCTTTTTTTGAACCACTATCCACCCTTGTTCATTGAAAAACACTTAAACAACAGAATCCATCACATTAATCAGAGAGACAACAATGTAATTAACACAGATACTAGAGATTATGATAAATATAACACCGTTGTTTTACCTTATTTTGATAAAATTTCAATGTCCTTGAGATCTTTACTAAGGAAAATGGGTTTACATACAATATATAGAATTCCATTCAAAAGTAACAGAACTGTCAAATTGGGAAAAGACGTCACATATATAGAATTCCATTCAAAAGTAACAGAACTGTCAAATTGGGAAAAGACGTACGTGACAAAATGGAAAAACAAAATGTAGTCTATAAAATAAAATGTAGGTCTTGCAAGGCAGTATATATAGGCCAAACTAGGAGACCACTAAGAATAAGGAGAGATGAACATCAAAATAATCTTCGAAGGAGTCAGAAATACCATAGTGTGTTGTCAAAACATAGAATCACACACGGACATGAGTTTGATTGGGATGGTGTTAGAGTCCTGTGCAATGAAAGAAATCAATGAAAAAGGGAATTCATGGAAATGTTATACATAAAAAGAGAGGGAAACAATGCAATCAATTTGAAAAAAGACCTTTCGAAATATAACAAAACTTTTGATAGTTTTATCAAATTTTTATAAGAAGCCTGTTAAATTATAAGGTTTTGTTCATTCTCAATCAAGACAAGTATAATTGGCATTAATGATTTCGGAAACATTACGGATTTACACTTGTACTGAAAAATAAAAAATTTTAAAATCCGTCCAGGAGAAAATTAAAATAATGTAAATAACAGTATGATAAGAAATTTCAGTCTCATATATACATACATTACTAATATTAAGCATAAGATAGGTAAATATGTTCTTAGTATCCTATAAAATGATACCCTGATGAGGAGATCTAAAGTGGTCTCGAAACATGTTGGTTCCCAAAAGTAGTATAAAAAAGACGGAGAAAGAGAAAGGAAATGAGAGTGAGGATGGCTTGGTTCTCTCTTTTCCAATTCTCTCCCTCTTTTTTCCTCTAGTTATATACTTGTCTCTAATGAGCCGATTAAAACGTTTTTTTGGAAACATATTTTGAGGCCTTTCTACGCAATTCTTTTTCACATATTGAGCTGTTCGAATATGTTTTTTCAAAAGAACTGAATTTTGGATTCATAATGTCTCTGAGTCTTTTTGTTCAAAAATGGAATTTTTGCACAGATTGACTTGATAATATTGTGTTTCTAAATTTTCTCCTTAAAAAGTTCTATGGAAGTTTTTCTGTAGCAGAAAATCATTTTTTTTGTCATTGAGGTTATCGAACCATTTTTGTTCTCGACTTTTCTCTATTATTTATTACTTTTGGATCGTTTTGGAACGTTTTCAATATTTGAAGAAAAAAAGTATTGAGCTCTTCCTGAAATAAGTAAAATTCAGGTCTTTGTTTCACATATTTTCAAGTATGCAAGTATTCAAGGATTTTGACACTTGAGTTTTCTTCATTGTTTTCTAGTTTCGGATAGTTCGTTAACTTTTCAAATATTCGAAGAAAAAAAAAGTATCGAGACCTCATTAAAAAAAGTAAAATTCAATTCAAAATTTTGTATAAATGAAACATGTTCTTCAGAGTCTCTCAAAGATATTAAATTTGCCTTAGAACTACTCAATAATCATCAGAAAAATGCTTTCTAGAGAGAAACATCGGTTTTAAAAACTTTTATTTTGTAGATGGTTGAGGCGCATCGTACGACTAGACATTACGCTGCCGAGTGGTTCGATAGCTCAGTTGGTTAGTCCGTGGTAGAATACACGACTCTGACACAAAGTCGCCGGATTCCTAATCAACTATTTTTTTCCGTGTGATAATTGATTCGGCCTACATTAAAAATGTTACGAGAATATAATTTTGATCTTAAAATATCAATCGGCAGGAAAAAATAAAGGAAAGAATTTGAAAATCAAGTTTTTCGGCCATCCTGATAAAGTTTGGATAGAATTGTAAATACTTTTGAAAGCGATATATTTTATTAAGGCAGCCAGACTGAAGCTGGACATTGGATCAGTAAAGCGAGAGACTTGAGGAAACAAGAGAGGAACGGAGAGAGAGTTGAGAGCAAAGAGAGAATACTAATTAACGTCATTGATCCACGTTCATTTGCATACGTAAACAAAGGGTTGGATTGGCACATTCGGATTCTTGGGAGGACTCAAATGCACTCTCCCTTTCGCTCTCCTCTGCAAATCTTTCTGGACCAACATTTTCCTCAACTTTCCATTTTACAAGTGCGGAATCCTTCAGACAATCCGAAGCGAAATGAAAACGAAATCCAGTTCCAGCTCAGTCATCAGGGTGAAATTGGCGAACCCGTCTGGGCAAACACTCTTCCTTCCTCTCGACCTTTTCCCAACATCTTTTCGACGAAGTGAAACAGCGATTTCACAATTTGAAAGATGTTAGTTTTTTTTTAATTCCACTTCATGTTTCTTGAAGTGTGAAAGCAAAAAATCTTTGGTAAAATAAAAATGCCATCAATTTGATATGATCGATTCAGATGATTAGTAATTGATTCCGAAGGGTTAATTACTTAGATTTTTGGTGTACACAAGATTGCAAGATTGTGAGATTGCGTGGAATTGTAAGATATTTCAAAATATTGCATGCGAGTGTAAGAAATTCCATGGATTATAGAGAATTATTTATACAGGGTGTCCCAGTACTCAAGGTACATTTTTATATTTTTGAATTCCTCATAAAAAATGTAGTTGAAAAGAAATGATACAAATTTGTTGTAAAGTTTATAATTAATGAGTAATTAGCAATCGAAGATTAACCAATCGGAAGCATGCGTTAGATGGACGACAGTCCATGTGTCACTGATGAGGGTGTGCGCGCAAAAGAGAAATTTCAAATTTTCTGAATTTCTGCAAATTCAGAACAGTTCAAATAATTCAGAAAATGTACAAAGAACACAGTTAATTGAAAAAAAAGAATATACAAAAGAATTCATAGAACTCAAAATATGTCACAGAATTCAAAAGAATTCAGACAAATAGAAAATTATTGGGAATTCAGAATAATTCAGAAGACTTCATAGAAAACAAAAGTCTTGCAGAAATTCAGATCAATTCCTGGTATTTTATAAGGATTTCAAAAGAAAAAAAAATAATTCTGAAGAATTCGTTTGGATTCTACAGGATTCAAAATATTCGAAGAAAGTTAAGGCAATTCAACTTGTATTCTAAAGATTTCAAGAGAATTAAAAATATTCGAAAGAAGGAGTTCAAACTAACTCAAGGTGTATTCTAATGATTTTAAGATAATTAAAAACCATTTTCAAAAATTCAGTGATATCGTGAAAATTCAAAAAATTTAGAGCAGTTTGAAGAGTTCATAAAATTTCAAAACAATTCAGATAATTCGGAAGAATTTAGAGAACTTAGAAGAATTCATAGAATTCAAAATGTGTCACAGAATTCAAAAGAATTCAGACAATTAAAAAATTATCAGAAAATTTAGAATACATAATTCAGGACAGTTCATAGAAAACAAAAGACTTACAGAAATTCAGCTCTATTGATGGTGTTTTATAAAGATTTCAAGACGATCGAGAGAAAAACTTCAAATTTTCTGTAGAATTCGTGTGAATTTCACAGAATCAAAAATATTTAAAGAAAGTTAAAATAATTCAAAGCGTATTTTTATGATTTTAAGATAATTAGAAAACAATTTAAAAAATTCCGAACAGCTTAGAGAGTTCAGAAAATTTTTAAACAATCCAGAGAATTTAGAATAATTCAGGGAAGTCAAAGAATTTGAGAGAATTCAGCGAATAGCGAAAGAATTCATAGAATTAGGAAGAATTCAAAGAATTAAGAAGAACTACCAAAATTCGCAAGAATTCACAGAGTGCAAAAGAATACACAATCTTCAAAAGAATTCACAATATTCAAAAGATTTCAGAGAATTTAACGGAGTTCAGAGAATTCAAAAGAATTCAGATAATTGAGTAGAATTCAGAAAATTTAGAGAATTGAGTAGATTTCAGAAAATACAAAGGCATGGAGAAATTCAAAATAATGTATGGAGTATTGTGATGGTTTCAAGAGAATTGCAAAAAACTTCGAAAGAATTCAAAGCAACACAAGTGAATTCTAAGAATTCGTTTGAATTCTACAGAATTAGAAATAATCGCATCTAACGCATGATTCTGATTGGTTAATCTTTAATTTTTAATTACTCATTAATTATTAACTTCACAAGAATATTTGTTATTATTTTCAACTCTATTTTTTATGAGGAATTCAACAATTTTTAAATGTAACTTGAGCACTGGGACACCCTGTCGAGAATCATTATATAGACAACATTTAAGGATAATCAGCATCGAAATTTGTAAAATCCCCCAAATTGTTCACCATGAAATTCCATCAAGTTTCATTTATTTTCAAAAATTTTCTAGAAATTCCTTGAAATCTTCGAAAATCCTACAAAATTCTTTAAAATCCCTTGAAATTTTTCATTTCACTTGAAATATTTCTGGAAGCCTAAAAATACCTTGAAATCTTTGAAGAAAGCAAAACTCCATTCAGAAAAGTGTAAATTATTTGAAAAATTTTGAAATCCTCGGAGATTGGAAAAGATTCTAAAATCTTCCAACATTCCTTGGAATAACTTCAAATTCCTTGAAATCATTGACACCTCTAGGAATTCCTTGAAATTTAATATAATTGATCTTCATTATTTAATTGGAAATCTGTTGAAATCGTCGAAAATCCTACAAAATCCTTTAAAATCCCTTGACATCTTTGGAAAATGTAAGAGTCCATTCAAAAAAGTATAAATCATATGAATGCTTTTAAATATAATTCAAATTAAACTTATTGATTAAATTTATCTAAAAAAATCTTTGAAGTCCTTATAAATCTTGTAAATTTCTTGAAATCCTTGACGATTGAATAAAATCTCTTTAATACTGTGAGATTGCTTAAAGACGTTAAAATCCCATAAAAACTGTGGAATCGCTGAGAATCCCTTAAAATTCAATAAAATTTCACTTATTCTCAAAGTTCAATAGAAATCCGTTAAAATCTACGTACAAAAAACCTAAAAAATTCTTTGAAATCCCTTGACATCTTTAGAAAACGCAAAAGTCCATTTAAAAAGTATAAATCATTCGAAAGCCCCTGAATATAATTTAAATTGAACCTAATCATTGAATTCATAAAAAAAATCTTTAAAATCCTTAGAAATCTTCGAAATCCCTTGAAATCTTTGGAGATTTATTTAAATCTTTCGAATCTTGTGAAATTTTTTAAAAGATGTTAAAATCCCTTAAAATCTGTGGAATTACTAAGAATCCCTTGAAATTCAAAAAAATTTCATTTATTTTTCAAAGTTCTCTAGAAATTCCTTGTAATCTTTGAAAATCTAGAAAAATTCTTTGAAATCCCCTGACATTTTTTATATCTCTTGAAGTTCTTTAGAATCTCTTAAAATCCCTTCTAATCGTTGAGAAAGGTAAAAAGCCACTTAGAAAAGTATCAATCATTTGAGAACCTTCAAATATACTCAATTTAAATTAAACTTATTCATTAGAATAACCTGAGAAAATCTTTTAAGTCACTTCTAATTTTCAAAATCATTTGAATACCTTAGAGATTTAAGAGAATCCTTTAATCTTGTAAAATTCCTTGAAATACCTTCAAATCTCAGGAAATTTTTGGAATCGCTAAAAATACCTTGAAATTTAGTTTTGATTCACTTAATTCTTCAAAGTTTACTGAAAATCCCTTGAAATCTTTGGGAACCGTACACAATTCCTTGAAATCCCTTGACATCGTTGGAAATCGAAACTTGTTTAAATCCTTAGGAATCCCTTATATCCTCCCGAATGTTTAGAAATCTTTAAAATTTGGTGAAAATTTTATAAAATCTGACGAAAGTGCTTGAAATTCATTGAAATTTGTTGGGATTTAAATTCAAATTGAACTTATTTAATACAGACCTCTGAAACAAATTTTCACATCCCTATACATTTTTAAAATCGTTTAACTTCGTGAAATTCTTTGAAATGCCTTAAAATCCCTTGCAATCTTTTAAATCGCTAAAAATTGATTCAAATTTAATTTCATTTAATTTATTTCTCAAGCAGAATTTCTTGGGGGAGGAAATATATTATTTCTTAGCAGAAATGAGGCAATACGTATTTTTGCGATGTGTATCAAAAAATGTTGTAAAAAGTTATGCGTACTTTAATGTTTTGCTTTGTTTTCCAACCAAAAAATTTCGAACTCCAATTGTTTATTTATATATTTATATATATATATATATATATACCGTTTAAAAAACAAAAGTTTCAGGACTAGAAACATATAGACAATTTCTGTAAAATGGAGGAAGCCCCCAATTTTTTATTTAAAAAAATATTTTTTACAAATTTCTGTTTATTGGAATAAGATATGTTACAAGTTTTATGCGGACTAAATCATTTTTATGGTCAAAAGAATTTTATTGTTCATGACATATGAATTTTTTTAATTTTTTTGATTGATATTCAGATCTGATAGGATTTTGAGCTAGATCAGCTATTCAGAAGTAGGTTTTTCTTGAGTTTAGAGATTTAAAAAGATAAATTTTACCTTGTTTACAAAGAAAAACTTTTTTGATACTCAAAATACAACAACACGATATTCAACGTATTTGTTCGCGTCTCTGAGATGCATCGATCGACCTATTGTTGAAACTTTCATGACCTACTAGTACAGATTTATGAAGTTTCAAAAAATGGTTTATTTCGTTTATATAAGGAAAACTTTTTTTATATTCAAAAAACGAAAATATAGTATTCAGTGTGTTTGTTCGCCTCCTCGACACGCTTCGATTGATCTATTGATCAACCTTTTATGACCCACCAGTACCTATTCATGAATTCAAAACAAAATGGTTTATTCTGTTTGTATGAGAATATTTTTTTTTGACATTCAAAACACGACAATATGACTTGTGGAGTATTTGTTTACGTCATTGAGACGCAGCGACTGACCTATTGATGAACCTTTTATGATCCATCAGTACCGATGTATGAAGCTTCAAGGAAATGGTTTCTTCTGTTTATATAAAAAACTTTTTTGGTATTCGAAACACGAAAATATTACATGCAAAGTATTTGTTCGCGTCCTTGAGAAGCATCGATTGACCTATTGATGAAACTTTTATGGCGGACCAGTACCAATTCACAAAGCTTAAAATAATGTGTATTTTGTTTATATACCAAAAACTTTTTTCATATTAGGACTACAATAGTATCTGAAATGTTTGTTTGCGTCTTCGAGATACGTCGAATGACCTCTTGAGAAACCTTACATGACCTCTTATAATCTGGCCATACAGATTTATAAATTAAAAAAATATGTTGTTTATCTTGCCGATACAAGGAAAACTTTTTGATATTGGGAATACAACTATAATATATATATATATATATATAAATCCATGTGATATAAATAAGATTTAAAAGAACCCTGAGCTTGTAGATATAAGTGTTATTAGACATCTTGACACTGGAGAGACCTATACATACCTGGGCGTGCCTCAAAGCCGCATTCAGGACGTAACATCAGTGAAGGAGTCTCTCCGAAGCAGATACAAGAATCTTCTTAGACAGATTTGGTCTTCCAATCTGTCGGCGTTGAACAAGGTATTTGCGTCTAACATGCTTGCCGTCCCGGTTCTACTCTACTCGTTTGGGGTGGTTCAATGGACGAAGAACGAGCTTAAGGCCCTTGATGTCACCACACGTAAGATCATACATATGCATAAAAGCTTGCATATCAATTCGTCAGTTCCACGATTATACATTTCACGCCGTCAAGGCGGACGCGGACTTCTGAATCTCCAATGTCTTCATAACCGAATTGTTTTAAGTACAGCTTACATAGTTGCGAATGGCAGAGATCCTCTCCTAAAGATGGTCAGAAACCACGAGATGATTGGCGAAGGAGCGTTCCTTTACAAAGCGGCGGAGCAAGCTGCCGAGGCCCTTGGCCTGAATTTCAACATCAGAAGTGAGGAAAGTGCATTAGTCCATCTAGATGCTTCACGTCTAAAAGCCGAAGTAAAGAAAGCAGAGGTTAGAAAATTTCACCAAGAGCTACTCGACAAGCATATGCACGGAAACTTTCACAGAAATGTAGAAAAACAGTCCTTGTCAAAGGAGCAAACTTTTGCTTTCCTCAAATCATCAGGGCTCAATTCAGGTATAGAGGGCTTCATTTTCGCATGCCAGGACGGTGTAATCTCCACCTTAGCATACTGCGCCCGCATTTTATGTCAAGAAGTTCCCAGTGATAGGTGCAGAGCGTGTCATGCACACGCTGAGTACCTAGAACACATACTATCGGGGTGTCCGACCCACGCAGGAACAACGTATATCTATAGACATAATGCGGCCCTAAGAGTACTTTATTACCACCTTTGTCGCTCTTACGGTGTTGGTCGCGACACCGCCCTGCCGAACGCTCCAAGGGATATAGAGTCAATTGTCCGAAACGAGAAGTGCCAGATTTTCTGGAACTACGATTTTCGGGCAGCAGTCTCCGTTGCGCACTCGAGGCCTGACATTGTTCTCCAAGACTTCGAGAAACGAACGATATTCATGATCGAATTCTCGGCTCCGTCCGAATAAAACATCACTGCAAAGGAGAAAGAAAAAGATGAGAGGTATCAAGATCTTAAAAGAGAGCTGCAACGACTGTACCCAAAATATTCGGTACGAGTAATTGTCCTTGTGATAGGTGCTCTCGGAGGTGCTAAATTATCACTGGTTCGTTACCTTAAAGCCATACCCGCGTGCCAAAAATATGCCAAGGCACTTGCGAGATGGATGCAGAAAGCTGTCATCCTTGGGTTGTGATTTCGACGTGCCCTGTGACCACCCATCTCACGGATGTGAGACGTGGCCATAGGTGTATTTTACCGCGGTTCTACTGGGGGCTATTGACATTTTTTTTTTAGATGGCAGTTGCTCTTAGTGGTTCCCTGCGGTGGTTGTTTAACTTTTTTTTTTATTTATATATATATATATATATATATATATGTTTGCTTCTTCGAGACGCATCGATTGTCATAATTAAGAACTTTTCATGATCCACCATAACCTACTAATGGCGTTCCAAAATTTCTCAACAAAATTAGTTCGATTATTTACAAGAGGATTTTTTTCATTGGTAACATAATAGTACTGCATTTGATGTAATTGTTCGCGTCGTCGAGACGCATGGATTGATCTTTTGACGAACTTTCGAAGACAATTATTAATTAATCAATAGCTACTCAGAAAGTTGAAAAAAATGTATATTGTTTTTATGAGGTTCAATTTGAAATATAAAACTACCGTAGGTCAAAAAGTTGTTCATTGTAACAGAACACAACAACCGACATTTTGGTGGGCCCTCTTATTTTCTGAAAATGAAATTTTCGGAAAAACAGTGACATAAACTTGAAAAATATTGGAATTATCGATTTTGTTATTTTGTTAGGGAAAACCTCCCTCTATGAGGGAGAAAATTTATTTGATACTTATGCGGAAGCAAAATGCTCATAAAATGAGCATCAATATTTGTATCTATACTGATTTTCTTGTAATGATTTTCAATCATGATTTCTCTAGAATAGCAAAACAGTACAAGAAATTGATTATAGGAAAATCATTATAGGCCTATACTGAATTTCCTATATTATTTTTTCGTAAGGGGGGATTACAAGGTATTGTAAAAGGTTTCATGGGATTACAAAATATTGCATGAGATTGCGTAAGATTGCAAAAAGGTAGTGTGCAGTCTATTTCAGAAGTAAGTAACCTCTTCATCGGTTATAAATTCAACACTATTTATGCACATTAATGTTTTACAATTTTTTTCAAGTAAGCACTGGAAATTGGCAGGAGAAACTAATTTTTTTCGTGACGTTATCCACGCTCTAGAAAACTTCAAAAATGGAAGAGCTTTGAAAAGTATTTTCTATTTGCGATTTCCGGAGTTTAAAAACTGTACCTAGTATCCAGGAAAATTAAGCCTTGAAATACACCACCTTCGGAAATTGTTTACACGGCTAGCGCGAGCGGTACTAAAAATCACTGATGACTTTGAAACACGATAACTCGGTAAAAACAAGCTATTTATTTAAAAAGGCGGTTAGAAAGCTGATGAAATTCCAATTTAAACGGGCTGTAGTAAAGATATTTTTAAATATTTCAAGAGAATGTATCACGTGAGAAGTTTATAAAAAAAACAAGAATTTCTCTCGTTTCGTACCGCAATTTCAACGCGTGTCATGACCTAGAAAAATTGTAGCAAGAAGCTAAAATTCAGATGACGAAATCTTCGAAACTTTCTCTTTAATTTGAGTCGATTCAAATTAAAAAATCTTTAAGGGTTCTTGAATTATGACTAAGAATGTCCAAGCATATTTGAGTCGAGTTTCAGTCAGCTTAAGTAGGGAGGCCGACCACAAAAACGCTTGGACATTTTTACTCGTGATTTTGGAACATATAAATATTTTTTTAAATGTCAAATGGCTTGAATCATTGCTAAGATTTTAAAGAGAACACAGAAAAAACTGAGGGATCAGTAATGCTGCGGCTCAAGTGAAACTTGGGATCATTTAGAACTTAGGCTCTAAAGGAACTCTTATTTAGGGTTCCTTTTTAGTTTGTACATATCCGATAGATGGCCATCGGCGGTTGCCGACGTTTTCAACTGCGCATGTGCCGAGAAGCGCGGGCCTATTTGAAATCAATAAATACTATGAACAGACATACAGATAAATGTTCACAAAATTTTTTTATTCTTATTTAAAACAAATTAAATTGAATTATAGAAATACCTAGCTTCTTGAAAAAATTTGATATTAACCTAATATTGCAAGAGTATCTTATGTCATTTTGAATAGTCCCGCGCTTTTTGGGCATGCGCAGTGGAAAACTTCGGATTTCCAACATAACCTTAAAAACTGTCACATTTCATGTGCGATATCTTCCTTTCAAGAATGATTAATGTCTATGATTTTAGTTTCTTCATTAAATTTTTTCCAGTGCAATATTATTTAATTCCAATTATAAACCATAATGTGCATCCTTAACTTGTGCAATCTTTGAAGTGAGTCAAGGCAGAAGTGAGAAAAAGGCTCTATTAGAACCATTTGAATCCTTATTTGGGTTCATTTAGAAACCATTTATCATTTTGGGTTCCTTTTCAGCAAGAGAGGTTCCTTTTTGTTGCAGCTCCTTTGGAACCAAAAATTGGTTCTAATAGAAACCCCAGTTTTTTCTGTGAACGTTACGACACGAATTAAAGCCAAAGTAAAAAATTTGAGAAATTCTGGAATTTTTGAAAAACTTCTCACGTGATATATCCTCTGAAAAAGGTCAGAAATATCTCTACTAGGGCTTACTTGAAGTGGAATTTCATAAGTTTCTGAATTGTTGAAGAAAGTCTAACTTTATTTTCAACCGAGTTATCGTAGTGTACTTTTCAAAATAAAAAATGTAAAATTAAACTAATGATTACTGTAATTCATTGGGTTTTATATATAATTTCATCATTTCATATATCATTGGTCTTATATAATCTGTATTAATAAAATTCATTTCGCCACGTTTCAATAGCTCTATTTGCGCAATTTTTAGTATTGAAAAATTACATCTTATGAGAAACTGAGAAGAAGAGATATTAGGCTGTTTATCTTTTTAATCTGTTGAAGATCTAATTTGTTTTTAATTAAAATCCATTTAATATTGTTAACTGAAAATTCAAATAACCCATTTTGGCTGAAAATTGATCAGTTCTAGTTGCAAATTCTATCAATTAAATTTTCACATAGAATTCATCCTTTTTGGTTGAAAATTCAACTCCTTGCTTGAATGTTGACCTGGTTTCTTGAAACTTCATTTTATTGGTTGGAGATTCAACTCTTTCGTTAAAAATTCATCCTTTTTTTTGCAAATTCATTTCTAAATTTGTAAATTTGAAAAATGTATTTTTGGCTGAAAATCATTCAGTTTCATTTGAAAATCCAATTATAAAATTTTTCATTGAGAATTAATCTTTTTTGTTTGAAAGTTCAACTACTTGTTCAAAATTTGAACTTCTCTGTTAAAAATTCATTTAATTCATCTAATTGAAGATTTAACTACTCTTTTTTTGGTTTAAAATTGATACTTTTTAGTTAAACGTTCATCCATCTAATTTTTCATCAAAGATTGACCTTTTTTGGTAAAAATTCAAACTACATGGTTGAAAGCTTAACTACTTTTTCATAATTCCTTTCTATTTTATTGAAGATTCAAATTTTTCGTTGAAAATTGTTTTTTTTTTGAGAGCGAGAGTTAATATTTTTCAGTTGAAAATTTAAATGATCCATTTTTGACTAAAAATTAATTGTTTCTAGTTGAAAAATCAACTAATAAATTTTTTATTGACAATTTATCTTTTTTAGATAAAAATTTACCTGATATATTAAAAATTTTTTGTTTGAAAATTGATTTCTTGTACTAAAAATATAACTTTCCTATTATTGGTTAACAATGCATCGTTTTCAGTTTAAAGATAAAATATTTGCCTAAAAATCTAACTGTTTCGTCGAAAATTCTTCTTTTCAGGCTGAAAATTCTATTGCATTCGTAGCAGATTTGAATATTTGAATAAAAATTAACTGCCTGTTGAAAAGTAATATTTTCAGGTTAAAAATTCAATTGTTTTCACAAAGAATTTGGCCTTTTCTTTTTTGAATTCAAAAATGTTGTCAACATTTTCATTTTCTCTAGATTGAAAAATCTTGTTTGGTTGGAAATTTAACCCTTCTCTTAGAAATTTAATTATCGTCGGAAAAAGTCTTTTTTTTTTTTACTCAAAAATTCAACTAATTTCTTGGAAAAGCAACGGTTTTTGTTTGGTGTCCAATATTTTTTTTTTGAAAAATCGACTATTTGGTTGAAAATTCAACTATTAGATTAAAAATTCAACTATTCTGTTGCAAATACATCCCTTTTGCTCGTAAGTTCAAGTATTTGGTTATGAATGGAACCGTTTGGCTGATTATTTGTTTGATTCTATAGAAAATTCAACTATATTGTTAAAAATTCAAATACTTTTTTGATTATTTTAATTATTTTGCTAAATATAACTATTTTGTTTAAAATTTCACTGTTTTTGTTTAAGGTTTAATCTTTTTTGTTAAGAATTCGACCATTTGGTTTAAAATTCAACGGTTTGTTTAATTATTCAACTGGTTTATTGACAATATGATCTGAAGTTTAATCTAGTCTGATAGATTAACTTTTTCTATGAAATATACGGATTAAAAAATAATCCCGATCAGAAAATAAATCCCTTGTCATAAAAATGATCATATAAAATTCCCGACCTAGCAAATACCCTTCAAGAAAATAAAATCATAAGCAATAGCACTAGGTAAACAACGCAAAAGACGCACAAGGGCTCAAACGTGATGCGTGCGCGGTGCTACGGAACACGTTCACTGCGCATCTATAGTTTTCAATGACTGTCGGCGGGATTCTATTTGCCCGTATTCTCAATTCTTTGATGACTCATTTTCTAAATTCTTCTCCACAAATCATATAAAAGGTCGTTTACCATCAAATAAAATCTGATAGACTTTTCAATATAATTTATCAACTATTTGCTTGAACCCTTCTTCTGAGAAATTATTTGACTGTCACTAAAACTGTAGAGAAATGTTTATTATTTATGAGAAAGGAGCGCTTCGTTTTATAAATACTCTCTCATAAGAATAAGTAGACTCTTTCTAGTGACTGTTTTTTAAATTTAATTTAATTTTCTTCTACTATTCAATCAAATTCGATGAAATCTAATGAAACTCTTCTCTCTTTTCAGGAATCATAGAATAGTCACTTGAAATTTAAGCGATTATTTCTTTTCTTCTAGAGTTTGCATGACGAGGGTTATCTGCGATCACGCGAAACGCGTTGGCGAGAAAACCTTATTGTACATTACATTTATAGATTTGCCTCGCAATGCACTCTACTTAAGTTCTTGCAATGTGTATAACAGACATATGTAATGACCATCGCAATGTGACACACTCAAGTACAACACCATAGATATTTAATCGCTGCACGTGTAGGAATGGAAACATGTATTCGAAAAAAGGGGTGCGTGATCCAGTCACGTCCGGTAAAAGAATCGGTAATAAAGGGTCATTAAACGTAAGGGATTATTCGCGTGTAAGACACGCTCATTATTAGGAAAATTCGTCACTTTTGAAAGCACGTGACGTGTCGAGAATCGCGGCCAATTTATTACAGCTGTAGTCGTCCACTAAATTATTTTATACTAGGAATCTGTTTGAAAAATTGATTTGTATATAACATCTTGCAAAATGAAGCGTATTTCAGAAAAAGGATTCTTCCTCTAATCTCTCTAGTAGCTCAATGGTTAGAGCACCTGACCGGAAATCACTTGATCTGGTGTTCGAATCCCAGTGGAGTGAAAGAAAAAGATCATTTTTATGGATAAAAATTGTATTCGAAAAATTATTTTATTTTCAAATATGGAAGTATTCAGTCTCAGATTGCTGATAATACGAATATAATTTAAAAAATCCTATAATTTCCCCTTCGAGCAAAAAAAATGGTTATAGATAACCCCATTGCGGAAAGGGCCCGTTCAAAAATAAAATGTGGCACTGGAAATGTATAATATAAATATAAATATGAATTTTTTGAGATGCTGAAAAAAATTAAAATTAGTGATTTTATTTTACAAGTAGAAAAAGCATCTGCATACAGACTTCATACACTTTTTCACGTTCACTTATATATTCCTTTTTTGAAAAATGTATCTTTTTTCTCCTGTTTTCAAGAATTCCCCCTTTCTTTTCCTTTTTCGAAAAATTGCGCACTGAATGAATTGATCCAATAAGAAAATAAATATTTTTTTTTTTGAAAGTTGACTTATTTTGATTAAGAAGTCTACTGTTATAAGTTTGGTTCGCAATTCATCTACTTTGATTGAAAATTCTACTATTTGGTTAAAGATTGAACTATTTTGTAGAAAATACATTGATTTACTTTAAAACTGATTTACTTAGCTGAAAAATTAAGTAGGCCATTTTTGTCTCAAAATTGATCGTTATTGGTTGAAAATTCAACTATTAAATTTTTCATTAAGCATTCATCTTTTTTGGTTGCAAATTTAACGACTTCGTTGAAAGTTTTTCAAACTTTGTTTCAAAATCATTTTAAGGATTAAAAATTTGTTTGTGCTGATGAAAAATATTTTAACTAAAATTTGAACTATTCTATTTTTGATTGAAAGTCAATCCTCTTCTTAGTTAAAAATTCAACTGTTTAATTTCTCATTCAGAGTTCATCCTCGTTTACGGATCGTTTTTGGGTGAAATTGAATTGACTATTCATCTTTTCTGTTGCCAATTCGACTGTATCATTCACAGTTGTACCACTCTGTTGAAGAATATTTTATTGATTAAAAATTTAAATATTTTCCTCGAACTTTCTTTGTTTTTTTCAAAAAATGAATTTTTTGAACTGAAAATTTAATAATGCTATTTTTGTTTGAAAATCGCTCCTTTTTTCAGATGAGAATGCAAATATTAAATTTTTCTTCGAGAGTTCATCATTTTTCCGTTTCAATGCGGACTGAGTTAATAGAACCCGATAAGAAAATACAACACTTTTTCGTGAAAAAAGGTTGATTAATTTAAATTAAAAAGTCTGCTATTATATTTTTGTTCAGAAGTTATCTCGTTTGGTAAAAATTTCTACTATTTGGTTGAAAATTTGACAATTTTTTTGAAAATGCAACTATTTTCATGAAATGTCATATTTTTGAGTCAAAAATTTAACGAATTGGTTCAAAGTTGAACGGCTTTGTTAAACGATAATTTCATTGGTTGAAGATTCAACTATTTTGTTGAAAATTCGTTTTTTTTGTTGTTGAAAATTAATTCTTTCAACTGAAAATTTAAAGAAAATTGTTCGATATCAGTTGATAATTTGACAATTTTGTTGAAAATTTATGTATTTTTTTGTCAATTTATCTGTTTTGGTTGGAAAATTAATCTTCTTGATTGAAAATTCAACTTTTTCATCAAAACTTGAACTACTCTGTGCAAAATTCATTTTCTTATTTGAAGATCTCTTCTGTTGAAAATGTAACTACTTTGATGAAAATTCATTTTTTAGTGGTTGAAAATCAACTACTTGAACTGCAATTCTAAATATTCTATTTTTTGTTGAAAATTGATTGGTGGTCATGAAAAATTCAGCTGTTTTGTTAAAAATTAACTTTTTTCTTGAAAATTCAACTATTTTGAGAAAAAGTCAATTTTCTCATGAAAAACTTAACTGTCTTGTTAAAAATTTTCCTTTTTGGTGGAAAATTTCATTTACGATAGAAAGAGCTATTTGGTTGAAGATTAAGTTTTTTGCTCGAAAATTCACGTTTTTGAATTAACAATTCAATTGTTCTGTAAAAAATTCGCATTGTGGTTAAAAAATTAATCAATTTGTTGAAAATGTTTTCTTTTTGCTAGAAAACCTTTCTCTTTTGAAAATTTAACTAATTCTTCCAATATATATCTTCTGGTAGAAATTCCACCTTCGTTTTGTTTAAAATACAACTGTTTGATTGGAAATAATTATTCCTTTTTGGGCAAAATAGTCTTTTCGGTTAAATTCAACTGTTTTTTTATTGAAAATAACATCTTTTTCATAGAAATATTAACGGTTATCATTCTCCTTGAGAATTTATATTTTTGGTGAGAGTCGTCTGTTTTTTATTTAAAATTATAATCTATTTTTGTTGAACTATCAACTTTTATAATTTTTGTTGAATATTATTATTTTTTGATTGAAAATTCAAATACTTGGTTGTAAGTTGAAGTTCTTTGTTGAAGATTAATTTTTCTTGTCGAAGATTCATCATTTAGTTAAAAATTCAATTATTTTGTTGAAAATTTGCCTAATTTGTACAAATTTTCATTATTTTGTTAAAAATTGAACGATTCGTTTAGAAGAATTCATTCCCCTATTTTCACGAAGAATTGCCTTATTTCCACTGTTTTCAAAGAATTTGGGGCTGGAAAGTCTGTTATAATATTATGTTTTTATGTTTTGTTTGAGGCACGTATTAAATAAAAACAAATACAAAATTTTTAATTAAATCGGTGAGGCGTGTTATTATTTGTAAAGTCATCCTGGGAAATTCCAATTTTTTGTGATAAACTCGTTTTTAAACGACCCCAAATCTAATAACACAAATCCGGTTAAGTGCTTCAAAAATTGACTCGTAAATTTTTGCAAGTAATGATCCAATCCAGAAAATAAAGTTCTTATATTTATCAGGAAAAAGATCAATTGTGCTACTATTTTTACAGGAAAGCAGAACAAAGAAAAACTTTTTTTTAGTGTGTACATAATTTTTATATAAGGGATATCAAAATTTTATTAAGAGGCATCAATGAAGATTGGCAGATCAATAAATACTCACATAAAAAGGGCTGGGAAATTTCATATATATCTGGAATTTATTGGCTACTGACTGATATTGACGATTAATCGGAGTTGCATTAAAAATACATAAAGCACATCTATTATTATTTTTACTGGAGTCATAACATTTAAATTTACGTGCGAGAATATATTTTTCGAATAAATGGTTCGCAAACTTCTTTTTTGCCGCATAACGATTTGACGAAGAAAAAATTATGGCTGAATATTGTTTAAAATAAGTATTGGGTCAATCGGATAATAGAAGCAATGAAAATTATGCCAAATGACATTTTGGTTAAATTTAGATAAATGATAATAGGTAAATGACAAGCCGGAAGAATAAATTGAATGATAAAGGTTAATTCAGTTAGATGGAAATTAGGTCAAACGGAAACTAGGAATAATAGAGCTGAAGATAAATGGCAATTCATATAGATACAAATCGTATTAAAGGAAATGATGAAAAGTACAATATTTATGGAAAATAGTAATTAGATCAAATGGAAACTAGGTTAGCTGACATTGAAGTTAAAAAAGAGATGATGACATATTATAGAAAATAATTACAAATCCCAATTCGGCCATATAGAAATTTCATCTCATAACAAATAGGAAGAATAAAACCAATAACAAAGAATTTCCGAGCAACGTTCATTGGCTGTCCGGCCTTGTATCCATGCGCGCGTCGTAAGCATGTGCGAGTCATTGCATTTGTTTATCATGCATGTCAGTGTTTTTCGAGTTTTTTTTTTTTATTTACAAACTGGTCAAAAACATGGAGAACGATGAAAAAGGTTATTTAAAATCAATATAATCGAATCAAAGAACGACAAAAATATTTCGCGGAATATTAGGTACTTTAGAATGACGTCACGATCATGATAGGATAGGTGGAAATATCAGGAAGGTTAACATGGTTGGTACTTCACATCAGAATTCTCACGACTTTTTGGAAAGACATTCTAACTGAAAAAGTGGTGGTTATGGCGCCAAATTCCGATCGAATCGATGCGATTCACCAGCCTCAACTTTTGGATATTTTAATTTATTTCGTAAAACTGAAAGGTCTTTCATCGGGAAAAGAATGGAACATGACTGAGAAAATATATCCGACACTTGAAAATATTACTATTTGTACAGTTATGACTTCCTATTGCGTTTAGAATATTTTCTGTGCTATCATGACCATGACGTCATGCTAAAATACTTACTTCAAACCAAAAAGGGCTTTCCGCTATTCGGCCCTCTTTTCAATTGGTCAGCTACTGACGAGGGCGAGACCGTACAGGCACAGTGGTGGGAGGTGACGGAACTGCGCCACTTGCAATATCCCAGCGTGGGGACTTGGAATAAGTAAGCCTTGGAATAAGTGCGCTTTGCCATAAGCAAGGGTTCAATGTGAGTTTAATTCAAATTATATTCAAGAAACTCCAAGTGATTTATACTGTTTTTATTGGATTTTCACGATCTTCGAAGATTTCTATGGATTTTAAGGGATTCTAAAGTATTTTTAGAGATACACAAAATTTAAAGGGATTTAAAGAAATTTTGTAGAATGTTCAAAGATTTCATGAGATTTTAAGGTATTTCACAAAACTGAAAGGATTTTATCAAATCTCCAAGAATTTCAAGATATTTCAAAGAGTTCTAGAAATTCTAACGTTTCTTCTAGAGAACCTTCATGAATGGTTCTAATTACATTTACATTCGAGGGCTTTCAAATAACTTGTACTTTTTTTAATGTATTTTTACGATCTGCAAAGATTTCGAAGGAATTTGAAGGTATTTTAGGGCATTTCACATGATTCAAAGGATTACATTAAATCTCCGAGGATTTCAATGGATTTTGAAGATTCCCAGAAATTTCAACGTTTCATCAAGAGAACATCAATGAATAAGTTTAACTGAATTTACATTCAAGGGATTCCAAATGATTTATACTTTACAGAATAATCTAAAATTCATTTCAAGGGATTTCCACGAATTTTAAAAATTCAACGAGAAAATATTGATAGTTATAGGAACACTAATTATTTTGAAGATTTAGGGGGGCTTAACAACTTTTAAACAGATCTTAACAGATTTCGAAGGCTTTTCATATCGACTTCAATTAAATCTTAAGATTTTTTGAAGATATTGAGATAATTCGCAGGTTTTCGCTGTGTAAAGTTTATTCGTTCAGAATCGCTATTTTTGCGTACTTGAATATGGGATTATGAGTGGCACAAAATAAATTGTTCCTTTGTAGTTTCTCTACTTTTCACCTTACTTTCTTCAATATTTTTGTATTATTTATAAAACTTTTGAACATGGTGGCAAAAGTGGTAATTTCCTGATTCTGTTCATATATGACGTATAATTTGTCCTATGATTCTTTCTCGATAAATCGAAGTTCACAACTTTTCAGTAGATTCGAAATCTAATCATTAGAAAGATGATATCTTGGTAATACGTAGAAAGTACAATCAATATGGAAAAGTTGATTCCAATCGAAGTTACAGCGATTGCTCTTGATTCTTAATTTCCTAAGATTGAACCTTTCTAAGATCTTAGATCCTGGGTTAGATCGAACTTTCTCCAAGCTGTTTTTCCAGTAATGGAAGATAGAAGATAGATGCAAAAGTTGAACGAGTTATCGATCATCTCTGATAGATCTTGGACGATACTAATTGGTAATCGCATCGCGGTTAATGTAACGTGTGTGGATTCGTTTAATGATGCTTTTTTCGAGAATGGCTGAGAAGCGCACGTATTCAGCTAAGGATATACAAGTTTGGTAATTACCTATTACAAGCAGGAGTATCACCACACCAAATTCCGAGTGTTATATTCCTTGTTAGATATCTTTGAGGAACATAAAAGTGAGACATTTGAGATAATTGCCCATGCGTAACAAGTTGCTAATTCTTTGTTATGAATCTTATATAGCTTTCTCTGTTATTCTGTCTCTATAAATCGATAATCATACCCTGGTGAAACGTAGAGAGCACTATTAATATCGAAGACTAGTTTCCTATCAAAGTTAGAGCGGTTGCACTTGATCCTTAATTTCCTAAGATTAAATCTTCCTTACGGTCTTAGATCCTGGGTTGGATCGAACATTCTCCAGGGAGTTTTTCCAGTAATGAAAGATGGAAGGTAGATGCAAAAGATGGGCGAGTTATCGATCATCTCCGATGGATCTTGGACGATACCAGTTCAAACACGTGGCTTGATTGAAGTACTCTTGGTGGATAGTGTGAGGTAAGGGGTGAAGGATAAAGGGGTGAGGGGTACAAGGTAAGGGGTGCGAGGTAAGGGGTCTCATGTCTCTCATCACCGGGGATTAAACTGTTATTGCAAACTCTCTGCAGCTTCGCTGCGGTAATAGCCGTGGTAGTGGTGGTGTTTGGTGGCGTCTATGTCAGTGATGGTGGTGGCGTCTGTGGCGGCATATTGAGCGTCGCGAAATTAAAATACAGGGCAAAAGTTTGCACATTGGATAACGCCTAGCTCCGGCGTCAATATTGAAATCCGGAAATTGTGACAGGCATTCCCTTGATATATTCCTGTATGTGTGCTTCTGCTTGACAGGGCGATGGTCTATCTTTCGCTTTGTCAGTGAAGGATACAGATGCACCAGCCATTCGACAAGTGACTCGTGATCTCGAAAGTGAAAATGTATATTTGCACACTCACGATCCCCGTGAAATAGTCTGGAGGAGGCACTTGGAAAATAATAACCCTTAAACACTCCGCGCATTATATAGACTTTTGAGAAACAGGATTATAATTAGGGGTCCTTCATGAACTAGGTTTTCAATTTGCGGGATGGAGGGGATTGCGCTAAGAACTACGGTTAGTAACAGGTTAAGTATATGTTTTCTAATGATGAATTTAAAAGAAATTTGCAGAAAACTTGTTTTTTATTTTTGTGACCGTATCGCTACAATAGGAGGAAGAAAAATAACTGATGTCAAGTAACATCATTTTTTTATATAAACTAATAATCGAAACAAACAGACATCTAAACAGTTCGTGCTTTTCTTGTGAAAAAGGATAATAATGAGAATAATTGCTCTTTATATATTTTAATTTTCACTGATCATGTATATTATAAAATATTGGAAACCGTAACATCAATGTGTAGCTTGCGCTCTGACAATTTAAATAAAACATTTGCCAAGTGCATGATCGTCTAAACCAGGAGTGACCAACATTGCACAGTTCAAATCGAGGGGTTAATTACTCGGATTTTTGGTGTATAATAGATTGAAAGATTGCAAGATTGCATGAGATTGCAAAAGATTGCATGATATTGTACGGGACGGCATTTAGTATAAGGAATTCATTATAGAAAATCATTATATGTAGAAAGCAATTATCAGATAATCAGCAATGAAATGAATAATACAAAAATATTGAAGTGATTAATGTAAGAAGTAGAGAAACTACAAAGAAAAGATTAATTTTAAACTACTTATAATCTCATATTAAAGAATAAAAAACTAGCGATTCTGCACGAATGATCTTCAGACCGCCAACATCTGTGAATTCTCTTAATATCTTCAATTTCTTTTTAAATTCAATTGAAATCAATATGAAAAAAACTTTTAACTCTGTGAAAATAGGTTTGAAACTGGTAAAATCCCCCAAAATCTGTGAAATAATTAGAGTTTCTGCCCTGAAACCTCGGAGATTTAATTATATCCTCTGAATCTTGTGAAATTCCTTGAAACAGCTTGAAATTCCTCAAAATCTTTGGAGATTCCACTAAATTCTTTGAAATCCCTTGAAATTTTGTATATCTTTTAAAATCTCTTGGAATCCCTCAAAATCACTTGAAATATTTGGAGATCGTAAAAATCTTTAAAAAATAATACATTTTTGAAAGCCTTTCAATATAATTCAAATTGAACTTATTTATGAAAATTCTTACGAAAAAAATCTTTGAAATCCATAGATATCTTTGAAATCCCTTAAAATCCTTGAAGATTCGATAAAATCCTTCAAATCTTTGGACAATCTACAAATTTCTTTCAAATCACTTTAAATTTTGTGTACCTCTTAAAATCCTTTGAACCCCCTTGAAATCTTTGGAGGTCGTGAAAATCCATTCAAAAAAAGATAAATCATTTGATAACCCTCAAATATGATTTGCATTCAAGTTATTAATTGAAGTTATCTTCAAAATAACCGTTTGAATTTCTAGAAATCATTAAACTCCCTATAAATCATTGAAATCCCTTGAAATCTTTAGACATTCTACAAAATTCTTTGAAATCCCTTTAAGTTTTGTATATCTCTTAAAATTCTTCAGAACGCTTCAGAATTCCTTGAAATCTTTTGAAATCGTGGAAATCCATTAGAAAAACTATAAATTTTTAGAAAGTCTTTAAATATAATTTGAGATTAATTTATTTATTAAAATTCTCTCTCTGAAAAAAAAAAACAGTTCAAATCCCTGAAATCATTGAAATCCTTCCAAATCTTGGAGATTTTATAGAATTCTTGAGTCCTGTGAAACTCTTAGAAACACCTCGAAATTCCTTGAAATCTTTGGATTCGCCAGAAATCCCTTAAAATTTGATTTAATTCAATTTATATAACAAATTTCCCTTGAAAACCCTGAAAATATTTGGAATTCCTACAAGTTTTTTTGAAACCCCTTGAAATCCTTTGAAAAAACCAAAAATCTTCTAAAATTCTTTGAAATGTCTCAAAAATCCCTGAAATCCGTGAAAATATTTTTAATCACCTGAAAACCGATGAAATCTTTTTAAATTGATTTAAATATTCAGAAAGCCCATAAATACCGTTTAAAAGCTTTAAAATCCGTGGAAGTCCCTCGAAATCTGTCGAAATCCTTCGGGACCTCTAGAATCTCCTGATATGTTAGAAAATCTTCAAAATCCCCTAAATATGTGATAAAATCTGACGCAATCGCTTATGATCCAAGGAAATTTTCTGCAATTCGAAGTAAAATGAAACTATTCATTAAATTTCTCTTTTCAAAAACGTCAAATCCCTATAAATTATGAAATCCTTCAATCTTGTGAAATCCTTTGAAATTCTTTAAAATCCCTTGCAATCTTTGAAATTCATACAAATCCCTTCAAATTTATTTTAATTCAATTTATTTTTCAGACTTCAGTGGCAATATCTTAAATTTTTTTGAAATCCTACCAAAATCTTTGAAATCCTTCGAATTTTTCAAAATCTCTTGAAAATCAATTACATCTTTTCAAATAAGTTAAAATATTTGAAAAACCTTTAAAACCCTTTAAAAAGCCACCTGATATGTGAAGTCGCTTACAATCTATCGAAATCCTACACTAAAGGAAAAAAAGTCATATCTGTACTTTCTCGATTTTTGCATCAACTCTTCCAATATCTTAACATTTCTTATTTCTATACTGATTTCCTTATAATTATTTCCTATAACAGTTCTTCAAGAATCGTGAAAAAATGATTTGAAATTAATTATAGGAAAATAATTACAGACCTAAACTGAATTTCATCTAATGTTTTTTCCGTAAGAGGGGATTACAAGATATTGCAAAAGATTGCATGGGATTGCAAAGATTTGCATGGGATTGTATGAGATCGCATGAGATTGCAGAGACGGTAACCAGATTGCAGAAGTAGTTAACACCTCGGTTTAAGTTCAGTTTTAATGATGAAGAAACCATTCATAGCCTTGTTATAGAAATTTAAACAAATATTCTAGTTGCACACATGCAAAAATGTTAATTGTGAAAATGCATTTGTTCATATTGTGTAAAATAATATAAGGTGAGCGACGCTCTGTACGGCGCGCAAGCGTCAGCGATTTTCTCAAACCCACATTTTTCAAATTAGCGAACACGATAACTCAAAACTCATTGAACCAATTCACGTGCTTTTGCGTTCAGCCAGTTAATATGTGTCATTTCTCGTTGAACAACTCCAAACATGAGATAAATTCCTTAAAAATGATTTCGTATAAGAGAAAATTCCAGTTGCAAGAATGACATTCTCCTCTTTTTGTCTACCCATTTTTTAATTCCCTATCCTTTTATTTTTGTAGTTTGCTTAGTAACTATCGGTATGATCTTTGCAAATTTGTTTGGTTTTTAGGTTTCAGACCATTTTTTCGGCAATCATCATGCCCGCCGTTTTGCTTCGCCAATGATGGTGGCTCTGCGAGACTAAACAAAATTTGTTGTTAGCAACATAAGTGGAGAAATAAATTCTAAGGTATCTAAAAAATCCATTGATGCTTCGTCTTCAAAGTCATCCGACAATACCACTCTCATTTTCAGCCCTCTACACCAGACACTCTCGTTAATCACGACTTTGAAAATGACCTAGCCCACTGGTAGCCACTCCCCTCTATTCATTTCCTTGATTCATACTGCATCTGAGAATCGACATGGGATGAGAAAAAAAGGAACTCTTGTCGCGATTTTTCTTTCAGGAAAACAAGAAAGGAAGAAAGGAAGATTTTATATGTTTGAGAGTAGACTCCGAATGTCAGTATTCGTAAGATGGAGAACGGAGTAGAACAATATGACCCTCGAGGACCCTCGATCCATAAGATTGGAAAGTGCTCACAAGGGTCTCTTTTCGATCTGAGCATTTGTCTCGCAGCAAATAACGCGTGTTATACGCGGACTAAAAGACAATAAAGTGCACATGTTAAAATTCGCTATCACCCCTTACACTAAAGCTCGACCTTGGAAGCAGATGTTTCGCCTCTATATTCTCAGGAAAACCCACCAGTTTTCCACTTGTCTGGGAAAGTGATATAGAGAAAGCTACTTTGCGGGTGAATACAACATCCTCATATACCACTGTGATGGTCGATTTTCATTTGAAACCGTAGCTTTAGTATCATTTGTGGGAGCTTTATTTACTGCCAATCGTCTAGGGGAGAAGCGGGTAATGTGGCGCGGATAACATTCATCAATGGATAGAAAGTGAAATATGGTCGATTGTGTAATTGCAAAATATGAAACACGTAGATCAATATGTTAGTTTTGCTTTATTCGTAGGAAAACTTGAATCTATGTCTATCAAAATATGGAATATGGTGAAGAGTGTGAAGTGTGAAATATAAAAGTGATTTTTAGAATTATTAAGTTATTATCGAACTGTGACGGCGATACCACGCTGAAAACACCAGTTCCCGTTAGATCACTGAAGTTAAGCAGTGTTGGACGCGGTTAGTACTTGGATGGGTGACCGTTCGGGGAATACTGCGTGTTGTTGACCCGTCGTGGGTGTGGTGGACCCACACTGGTAGTATTTATCCACCTAGAAACACTACCCTAATCGGGTAGTGAGGCAATGAACTTTCGAGTTCGAAATGCTAATCAATTTTTTTTTTATTTTTTTTATCGAACTGTAAAGGTTCATCTTTTTATCATCAGGAAACGTATCTGAAAAAGAGGGAAGTTTCTTGAAAACAAGAAAAAGAAAGAATTATTCAAAAAGGGGAAATATTGGAAAAAGTATGTGGTTTGAAATATGAAAGTGATTTTCAAAATTATTAAGTTATTATTGATCTGTACAAGGTCATCTTCTTATCATCAGGAAACGTATGAAACGTTTAATGATGCACTACAAAATGAAAGCATTATAAACGTCAGACCTCTTCTGAATATAAAGTATTAAAAATTCAAATTAAATTATTTTCAGTCATCAAACAATTTTATCCGAATTTTTTCGAACGACTAGATAAAATACTTGCAGACTAGTTATCAAAGCCGCTCTACTGACTTTTCTGTTTGGAGTTCAAAAGATTTGAAATATTTGCAGTGTTTGAAAGGTTTCCAACTTTTCAGATATTTCAATTATTTGAATGAATTTTCAAAGCTTTCAAACATTTAAAGAAAATTAAATGTTTTTCAAAGATTTCACGGCAGTCCAAGGGATTGCACAAAAGTTACTCAAAGGATTTCGTGATATTTGAAGAATATCAAGCTATTAATAATGGATTGCAGTAGATATACAAAATTCTGAACATTCCATAATTTTTTTATAAACTGCAAGGAATTTCACAAAAATGGAGGAATTTCGTTGGATTTGAAGATTTGAGGATAATTTTAAATATTTGGGTTAACCTGCGCTTCTAAAGAATTTCCTTAACTTTCGAAATATTTGAAAGAATTTCGTAGGATTTATAAGATTTTAGGATATTGAACACGACTCCAAGAGATTTTTGAGAATATACAAAATTTACAAATATTGTACTCATTAATTCTTATTATTTTTATTATTGCGTATTTTTTTTGTAAGGCAACCAAATTCAAAGGTTGTTTCGTTTTTTAGTTATTTGAGGAAAACTAAATTCTGGCTGAAAAAAATGCAATACCTTTTTACATTCAACTCGCCAGATATTTGCCGGGAATTGATATTTTTTCTTGAAAATTCTATGTAACATTCCTCCACATATTCTAAGGCTGTTAAAGTGTTTACGAAGATTAAAAAACATTTCAGGGTCGTGCAGTGAATTTAAAAAAATATTTTCTCCGAAATCTTGATCATGGCTTTTTGTTAATTTCAAAAGTAGTCCATACGAGCGCATTTGAAATCCTGCCCAAAAAACGCATTATCAACTTTGATATTGCAATTAAGGTTAAATGGTGATGTCAGCCTTGGGGGGATCGATGGTAAATCGTTATGAGGGGTTGATAATGTTTTTTGTTGATTTTCAACATGGCGTATATGAGCGCATTTGGAATCCTATGCAAAAAGCCTTTCATCAACTTTTATATATTACAATTCAAGTCATGAAGTGTTATCAGCGTGGGGTGGATCGATGGTAAATCGTTATGCGGGGTTGATAATGGTTTTTTAATAATTATGAATTTGGCGCATATGAACGCATTTGAAATCCTGCCCAAAAAGCTTATTATCTACTTTCATAATGCAATTAAAGTTATTTGGTGATATCAGCGTGGGGGAAATCGATGGTAAGTCGTTATGAGAAGATTTGGTTATGGTTTTTGTTAATTTTGAAAGTGACGCATATGAGCTCATTTGCAATCCTACTTGAAAAGCTCTTTATTAACTTTTGTATTGCAATTCAAGTCATTTTGTGATATCAGCGTGGGGTGGATCGACGACAAGTGAAAATGAGGACGTTGGTTTTGGTTTTCTGTCAATTTTGAAAGTGGCGCATATGAGCGCATTCGAAATCCTATCCAAAAATCCCATCATCAACTTTTATAATTCAACTCAAATCACATGATGATATGAGCGTGAGGTGGATCGATGACAAGTGGAAATGAGAAGGTTGATTATGGGTTTTTGTCAATTTTGAGAATGGCGCATATGAGCGCATTTAAAATTCTACTTGAAAAGCTCTTGGTCAACTTTTATATTGCAATTAATGTCATTTTGTGACACCAGCGTGGGGTGGATCGATAACAAGTGAGAATGAAGAAGTTGATAATGGTTTGTTGATCATTTTGAATGTGACGCATATGAGCGCATTTAAAATCCTATCTAAGAATCAAGCCTTAACCTTCGACTGAACCTTTTTTTGTTGGTCATCACTATGTGAACGGTTGAAACCTTCGTAACGTGGACAGTTTTTGAAGTTTGCGAAAAAATTGTTTGGCGCATGTGAGCGCATTTGAAGACGAATGTCTTTATATCCGTAATTTCAAATTCCATATTACTGTCGAACATTCAACACATGCGTCACACTGCCCCTGCCCCGTGCAAAAATTATATCTTTGTAGATCAGTTGACGCGAAATTTTCTATTGGCGATGCATTCGAGCGCATTTGAAGTTATGTCTGATAGCCACGATGAATTTGAAAAAATATTATTATTCTGAAAAATCACGCAAGCATTTCAATCATTTCAACATTTCAATCGCTGATAATTCGGTTATCAATATGGCCCAACATTTTTTCTTGATGGCGCATATCAGCGCATTTGGAGATCTTCAAGGTCATGCATTCTAAACTTTATGTTTTTTTGTGTGGTGGGACTGACGCGTAACACCTGTCATAACTTCTAGACTTTCGTAGCGCAAAACTTTTTATTGGTGGCGCATATGAGCGCATTTGTGACGCAATTCAGTGGGCTAGATAAATCCCTAAATTTATGAATCGGGTGGGGAGGGGGCTGGTGTAACTGACCTCAAGCTGGATGTTATAACAACTTTCAAGTTCGAATTTAGACATTCGATATCATCGAGAGAACATAGTCATCCTCGATGTCCAGCCTCCCGCTCGATTACTTTCAATACTTTAATCTGACTTGAGATGGAAAAAAATTACATTTTAGTTCAAACTTGAAAAGAATTTAATTTGTAGTGTGGAGGACTGCTGTTTACACGAGTTTTTCGCGGTAGATTCGAAAACTTTTGTTGATTGGGCGTAGGCGCCCTACTGGACTTTCGTTAACTTCCTGTAAGGTCATCGCACTAATAGTGTGGCTATCCATGTTCATTTTTGCACGTTTATTCTGATACCTCCCAGAGTACATTCCAGCAAAGATATTACTACTCTCTAATATTGCAACGATGTCACCATCTGATGTTGATAAAACAATTTGTTCTTGGATTGGTAGAGACTTATAGGCATTATAGCCTAATCTTAATTTCAATGGTGTATTGGCCGGAAACGTGTACCTTCGAAGTTCAAATATCCGGTGCGCATTCGCTTTAGAAGCAAGCCGAATAAATTGAAGATTTTCAAGTCTCAATCCACGTCCGTTAGCAGTACTGAGTCTGGTAGGTGGAAACATGCACCTGGTAGAAGAATAAGGCCTTGAAGAAGATCTCTCTGATGTGTGAGGTCTGGCAGGAGCAAACCCGGCAGGATTATGACTGGCAGAAGGAGACCTGGACCTGGACCTCTTAGAAGAAACACTAGGAATAAGCTCGCCATTCGGCGAAGACTCAGAACTGAATTCTGCAACAAGCAACAAGGGATTTATTTTTTTTAATATGCAGATAAGAAGTGATAGGCAGTATAACTGTATCTCCAGTAAGTTGCGATTTATTCATCATTACAGGCATTAAAATATTGCACACATCCGAGTCAAAAAAATTTCTTTCGTTGAAAGAAATGATTTTCAGTTTATGTTGAAGAAAGGGTTTATTTCATTTTTTTCTGAATAGCTTAATTTAATGTCAATCATGAAAATTACAAAATTTTCCATGTTCAAACTTGAAATATGCAGTTCAATTTTTAAACTTTACAAAAAAATGCTTTCATTTCTAATGTACATAATTTATGATGATGTGTTTTCAAAACATTTTCGTAATAGTTGGATTCTAATGATTGACAATGATTTACAATGATTAGCAATTTGAAAAGCTACAAATTTGAAGAGTTACGATTAGAGATATTCGAATTTTGACGATGATTCATTTTTCAAGATTTATATTTCAAAGGTATGTGACTTTGAATGTTTTTGCAATAGTTCAATTTTCAAGATTTATAATAAGAGAAATTGAAATTGATTGGATTAGATATATTCCTAATCAATAATTTTCTAATTGTAAGCAATAAAAATGACTGCGTCTATTAATTTTTTGGAAATTAAGTTTTACTGAACAAAACATAGTTAGGGAGGAATGAGAATAAGCGAAGAATATATAACGTAACTCATGGATGGCCCCTAAGAATATAATATAATTACAAACAATTCCGCAGCGTTTCAAAATATTTCAACAGATTTTCTAGTACCTCAAAAAATGTAACGCACTTCACAAGATTTGAAGGGATTTTAATATATATCAACGGATCTTAAGAGATTTGAAAGTATTTCCACGGATTTGAATTCTCAAATTTTGAAAATGACTATGAAAAAAAAAGATATATTATCATTTTATTATATTTACCAATAGAATTAAGAATGACTGCCAATAACAGGACCAGACCAGAAAGAATCCGCATTTTTTCTAACTGAATAAAAACTGATTGCTGTATCAATAACGAATTTGGTCGACAGCGTAACTAATAATTATTCTCGTGCTTTATAACAGTACATAATATATTCAATAGTCTTTATCTGATGAATAAGATATGCCTCGAGATTGTCCTTGAGAGAGGTTTATATTTCATTAAGTAGTCCAAAGAACAGAAAAATGTTTTCGACATCATTGTGAAGGTATTGCGTAGGTTAAAAAAATTTTTCTGTAAAGTTCTACAATTTTGAAAAGTTATTACTGAAAATTCTTGAATTTTGAAGTAGAAGTTACTTTTCACATTTCGATCCGACTTTGGATCACAAACAGTACAGCGAAGTCTCGCCTATTTCACCGATTTTGAAACGTAACGATTCCTTTATTTCCACGCTACAGGGACCCCCACCCTTATCGCGAGTAGGCAGGATATTTTGGTCAAGCGACGTTCATTGGCTGTCCCGTTCTTGTATCGATGCGCCGCCTGTACGCAACTTTTTCAACAGTGTATGTGCTAAAAAGCGCGGGTCGATTTGAAATCGACTTAGTAATTCCTAGAACTGCTCGCTCCCGCAGTTTCTCGGCTCAAGGGGGGAGAGAGGGTTGCGACTCTCGCCTCGGAAGGGCAGCAGTGCGCGAGTACTCAGTCGAATATATTACATAATATTACGCATTCCAATTGAAAACGTTTCAGACGGCCCCGATTTGCGCAGTTGAAAAAGCCACAGCATGTTAGCAGCACTGGTACGTCTTTGCGCATCATGCGATGTCAGTGTTTTTCAAGTGTTTTTGTTGAGGTTCGACAATTTGCCAACTAAAAATAGATATAATAGCTATAAAGGTCTGAATAGTAATTTTTTCAAGTGTAGAATGCATTTGCGCAATTCTGTTTCTTCATCCTTCTATTGATTGAAGACCTTTTAGTTTCAAGAAATACAAGCACCTGTCCGAAATTTGCAGTTAGAGTACCACTAACCTGAAATTTAGAATATTTCATTTTATTTCGTGAATCGACAAAAGAATGGAACATGACTGAGAAAATACATCCTACAGTTGAGGAATATTATTATTTGTACATCAATGACTTACGTTTAGAACATTCTCTCGAAAAAGTCGTATGACGCATTCCCATGACGGCATGCTAAAATACTCAATTCAAGGCTTCCCGCTCGTCGGGCACTATTTACTGTTACTAGAATAACTCCAAACATAATCTAATCGTGAGGGCGTTTTTATATCGTAATACGATATTCCTAAAATACACATATTCAGAGAAAAGATTCTTTGATCCAAAGAAATTTCTTTAGCTGAGAGAAGTGGAGTTTTGTTCAAAACAAAAATTTTCTTCAATTCAAAATAACATTCTTTATTTTGAAGTTATTTTCGCGCAAATGAATCAAATGATATTAAGAAAACGGTTTCTTTAGTTTAAAACAAATATTGTCCTGGGCCCTTCTGGGATTCTGCGTTTTTCTGATGTTTTCTATTTCCAAGAATGACCTTCTTTTTTCAATTCCAATTTTTATAGTGTACATTGTACAATCATAAAATCTTGAACACATTTTTGAGATAGGTCTATTTTGAAGATTTTCCATGGAAGATTCTTCAATTCTTAACTTCTGTAATTCAGATTAATGTGATTAATATGCTTTGAAGATCAATAGTCAAAATTTTCAATTCCCAAATCTTTCTCATGGGAGAAATTTAAATTGTAAATCATCAAAATCACACAATTTTTAATTGTCAAACTTAAAACTTGCATAATTTTCAATCGTGAATATTCAAAATTAAAAACATGCTAATTTCAAAGATGTGAAATTGAAAGTGTTATAGTTTTTTAGAGTTGCAAATTTAGATATTTTAATTTTGAAAATACAAATTTGAAGATAAACAGTGGAAAATTCTTTAATTTTGGGGATTTGCAATAGAACATGGTTCAATTTTTAATGTGTATAATTTAGAATGATTTAATTTTATATATTTTTGTTGGTATAGCTAAATTTGAGAGATTTAAACTTAAATAATAATAATAATAAGATATATAAATAATATTAATTTGGATGATTTTGAATTATGAAAGCCCAAAGTTTCCTTTTATTTTGAAGATTTAAAATTCAAAGTCCTACAATTTTGTAGAGTTACAATTGAAAATGCTTGAATGTTGAAAATATGGGAATAAGGTCATTAATTTTTCCAGACTTCCATTTGAAATGTATGTAATTTCGAACATGTTTGTTGAAATAGTTCAATTTTAATTTATGCACAAATAAACTTTGCACACCGGAAATCTGTCAATTCACTTCATATCTTTAAAATCTCGTAGAATTTAATTAAAACGTGTTAAAATCTGCTGAAATGTATTCAATGACATCTCTTGAAAATTTAATTTATTTTCATTTAATTCTCCAAAGTTTAATAGAAACATCCTGAAGTCTTTGGAAATCCTACAAAATTTTCTGAAGAACCGTTGGGATTTCTTGTTATTAAATTTTTTTTAATTCTTTGGGATCCCTTGAAATTCTTTGGAATCCCTTAAAATCCCCGGAAATGTTTGGAAATTTTTAAAATACCCTGAAATCGTTATAAAATCTGATGAACTCGCTCAAAATCCATACAAATTCTCTGGAACTCAAACTAAATCAAACTTATTTATTAATATGCTCAACAAAGTGAAAAAAACGTTTCAATTCCTATAAATCCTCAAAATCCTGTAAGCTTGTGAAATTTCTTGAAATTCCTTAGGATCGTTAAAATCGTTAAGAGTCCTTTCAAATTTAATTTAATTTCATTTCATTTTCCAAAGTTTAATAGAAACACCTTGAAAGCTTTGGAAATCCTATAAAATTCTTTGGAATCCCCCGATAATTAAAAATTTTCAAATACTTTGTAATCAAAACGAAAAACAGTTTCATTTTCAACGAAATAATTGAATTTTTTAAAAGACAGTTTCATTCTTAACAAAAAGGTGAATTTTAAATCCAATAGGATGAATTTTCTGTTGAAATAGACGAATATTCAACAAGACAGTAGAATTTTCAACCGAAATGGATGATTTTTCAACAAAATACTTGAAATTACAAAAATGAATTCCCAACCAAAGTCTTCTTTTGATGAAAAAATATTTAACATTAACCAAATATGGTGGAATTTTCAAACCGAAATTAGGAATTTCCGAGAAAAATACGAATTCTCAACAAAAAATTAAATAGTTGGTACTTTAACAACAAAGAAGATTAATCTTCTACCGAAAAAAACAACAAATTTTCAACAAAATACATCAATTTGCAAACAAATCATTTAATTTTCACCTAAAAATTATTAATTTTCAGTAAAAAAAATTCGAATACATAAATGAATTTTGAACCAGAGATGAATTTTCAACTAAAATGATGAATCTGCAATTCTGCAACCGAAAAATGAATATTTAATCAAGTCGGTAAACTTTTAACAACAACGAAAAATTTTCTACAAAACAGTTGAAATTTCAACCCGAAATTATTAATTTTCTACCAAAGAGACGAATTTTCTGATCAAAAAGATGAATTTTCAACAAATAAAGATTTTTCAGCCAAGATAGGAAAAAATGTCAAAAAAATTGTTGAACATTTAAGCCAAAAGACAGCATTTTCAACCCAAAAATACGTATTTTTAACAAAAAAGTTCATCTTTACCCAAAAAATTGCAGTTTTAATCAAAAGAAAGAAAATTTCCCCCCAACAGGATTATGTTTCTACCATTAAAGACTAATTTTTGGCATAAAAATATCAATTTTCAACAATGACAAAATTATTTTTTAATGAAGTGTTTCAACCTTCACCCACATAATTGAATTGTATACAAAAAAATGAATTCTCGACGAATAAAGTAATAGAAGATATTTCAAATAAAATGTATGGCTTTTCAATGAAAATGGTTGAATTTGCAACCAAATAATAAAATTCTTCACTAAAATTACAGTCGTCAGGATAAACCAACTGCAAGAGAAGAAAAAATAAAAATACCAGGCAAATAAATTTCTAAGAAGAACATTATATCAGGTTAGTCCCGAACTTCGTTTTCAAAATTCTCTAACTTTACCCTGAACAATTTTTTATTCGCTCTAACCATTAATATTCAAATACCATTTAGATTGTAGCTTCTTGATTTTCACAGTCATAAAATACACAGTCTCTTGTTAAAAAGGTAATCTTATTTCGTCCAGCAGAGAAAAAGTTGAAAAAACTATTTTTTTTCCAAACGAACCAAAATTTCAGAGCCATGAGCAAAATTCAAGGACTTGTCCAGGTTTTTCCAGGTAAAAACGAATTCAATGACTTTTCCAGGTTTTCAAGGATTTCCAGGATACTAGACACCCTGAATTAATAGCTCATGAGTCGATTTTGTAATGATGGACGTTTCAGCATTCAACAGTGACACGTGACATAAATTTTCAAAAAATTACAGGTGAAAAGTGAAAAATGGAAAGTGGGAAGTGGTTATTGGAAATTCGGATCTGGGATGTTGGAAAGTTACTTCATCTTCTCCCTGATGATTCCAGAGCTTTTGAAATTTGTAGCAGCTACTCTGCTCAGGAAATCAAATTAATTGAAATAAAATGAATTCCAATTGAATTCATAAAGTTGCAGTTGGTAATGCGATGACCTTTAAAACTCTGTCTATCTTGGCTAAAAGAATTTCCTAGTAGAAGATAGAAGAAGAATTCTATTCAGTCTTATTGTCGGGATTCGATGGCTTATTCGGTGTGGTGGTTCGTTTTCGCGAAAACGAACGTTACGTGTACACTTGATTCCCACGTGGCTAGCGGGGATTCGATTTTAGCCCAGTTTCAGTAGCTTCCTTCGTTCGTTTTCTTGCTTCGTCGAATGCACACCGCGTTGTGTCTTCCGCCACTTTAAACCAACTAAATTAAGGTTGGGGCATGAGGTAAGACTCGTTCTTCGCCTTACGGAAACTCCGTTTCTTGCCAATGCCAATGCACCATATAACTACTAGTGGCTTCATTCAATACACCCAGAAAATTACAAATAACCTGAACTTCTGAACCTGGAAAACGCAGTTACTTCAAATGCAGTTGGTCACGCTTCATCGACTCGTATCTTGTTTATAGCAGGCAGGAAGATCTCAGAATTTTATGTCTCATGTGACTGGAACTCTACGTACCTTGAAGGAAGAGCACCATTAACGTCCTAGGCAATAAACAAAATCCAAATCAAGTCCATAAATAAAAGCACATAAAGAGAGCAATGAAAATTTTATTTCCCTTCTGTCTCACAGAGAATGTTGAGCAGACTGAATATTACCATGAAGTACATGGCCTTAAAATTAACGTGAATTAAAAAAAATTATGGTATTTGAAGGAAAGGGAGAGAAAACAAGATCAACATTGCCTAAGCAGATGAGAGGATAGAACCAGTTGATAAGTACGTGCATCTTGGTAATTCATTTACCACCGAAGAGAAGATTAATGGGCAGATAGCCAGGTGTATAAACGAGGGAAAAAAGATTATCGGCAGTGTAGGAGCCATTATCAGAATTGAAGATATAAATAATAAAGCTAAAATTGCAATATATAATTCTGTACTTGTACCCATGGTGCTGCACGGTGGCGAGACTTGGACCTACCAAAAAAATGATAAGAGTAAAGTTAACGCGGTTGGCATGTAATTCTTGCGCAATATGTGTGGTAAAACGCTAATGGACAAAGTTAGTAATGAGATGATTCTCAAAGAATGCGTCGTCGAGAAATCACTGTTGGACAAGATTAAAAGAAATTGTCTGAGATGGTTTAGATATGTTGAGAGAATGAGAGAAGAACGACTAACGAAACAATTATATTCAGGTAAAGTGAATGGCAGTGTACTCAAAGGCAGGCCGAGAATAGAATTTAATGGAAATGTATGGACGTGAAGAAAGCTAAGTTTACCTGTCAGGGCACGAAAGTCTGGTGACAAATATTTTACAAACAATGTGTGATGAAGACTCTCAGTGGAGTGAGAGAGGCTTGAAACGAAAGAAATTAGATACTAATAGGGCCACGTGGAAAGCTTTACTTGGTGAATGAGATTATAGTAAAAAGTATGGATCTTATTATGTGATTATTAGTAAGTTTGCGTATTTTTGTGTGATCTGATACATGATAAATTTGTGAAGCTCTTCGCCTGGGGTGATTGCTAGAAATATTAATCTAAAAATCTTCACTCCCTCTCCCTTAAGCCGCTTCGTATACTTCCCTTTCTCAATTTCCTCATATGAACTCCTCCATACCCGGCAGTTGAACGGGACTAGAACCGTGTAATAAATAAGTAATATAAATAATATATATTCAACTACATATTTTATTGACAATTCATCTTTTTGGGATGAATTAGACTTTTTTAATCCACATTAAAAATATGTAACATTGAAAACAAACAAACTTAGGAAATAAATGGTTATTCGAAATTTGCATTTTGCATTTAAAATTAGTTTTCCCCTCTAAATGGAAAAATACACGCACGCCTATCGCGCCATTGATGATGCTAGTTTTTTTTAAATTTCAAAAATGATTCCAATTAATCTACAATTTGGAAAGATTCCAGAACATTTTTCAACAAAATGTAAATTTTCTAAGATTTTAAAACAGAGTTTGAAGCTCTGAAGGATTTTTCAAGGCTTTATGACAAACAAGCTAATTCTTAAGAATCCTGGGAACATTTAAACATATGTTTTAATTCAAAAAAATTAATTTCAAGAGAATATTTGAAACGATTTGCAAAATTGTGTAAAAAGAATCCGAAAAATGTTAAGGCGGCTTTTTCATTCGAAATTTTAGGAATGATTTGAATCAATTTGAAAGATACTCAGATGTTTTAGAAGTTTTCAAAGGATTAAAAATATTTAAACTGACTGGAATTTTTCCAAATATTTGGTAAAATTCTGTAAAATAAAAAATTGTTTTCTAGAATTTACTAAAATATAATTTATTATAGAATTTGAGTAGATTTATAAACTGTAAACATATAAATAATTACTCGAAAATATTTATTTTTTATTAAAAGCTAATAATGATCGTCCGCCTCGAATTTACAAACTCTACGCGCGAGTATTGCGCTATTGATGATGCTAATATCTTTAACTTTTATATTGAGAATAATATAATAGAATTTCCGCAATCACACAAAAGTTTTTTCTAACTATATGGAATTCTATAACCGAACTTTTAATGACACTTTTACCTTTTTTGTAAATATTGCCAATAAAAATATTAAATTTATATCCCTGTAACTTTGATATAAATTTTTTTTAATCAACCTGTATTATGCAAATTAGAATAAAAATAAATTACTTTTTCTTCTACCGCAGAAGGAATCACTAGGTACGAATTTATGATTTTGAAACATAAACACAAGGACGCATTTTTCATAGGTTGAACTTTAGTTCATATCAATATTCTCAATTCACTGGTACGTGAAGCAAATATTTATCACTGATAACGTATTTAGTCGTTTCGTATTCTCTAAACTGTAAATATATTGTAAATCTCGACTATTTTTTTGCCCTCAAACAGAAAAAAAAACATATTGACTAACTACAAGATCTACATTTTTCTCTGTCCGTAGTTAAAAACCTTTTTTCATGTCATTCAAATTAAATCATTAAAACTTTGGAACTGCAACCATTTTGAATGTATGCATTTTTCGTAACAGTATACATTTATTTGAACATTAAATCAAAATATCATAACACAATTAAATTCAAAGTATTTAAAATTAAAATCAAAAAATTTCAAATTCATAAATTTAACAAACTTTTAGTAAAGAAAAATAAAAAAAAAAAATTAAAAAAATGAATAAATAAATAAAAAATTAGTAAAAAAAAAATTTAGTAAAAAAAGTCCCTGTAATGTGTAAAAAATTATGTCCTAACTTCCCTCTGTTTTTGCTGATTTATAGCTCTGTAAACTGTTAATTTAATAATTCTTTAGGTATTTTTTGTAAAAAAGCCTTTTCAGCCCCATTAAATATCAATCATTCATAAAAGAAATTAAATTATTGATTTCTTTATTCAGCTTAATTTGATATTCATCCGAGTTTGAAGGGTTTAATTTTTTTTTTATTTCCTTCTGTATTGAAAGAGGATTTTTTTTTATTTTATATATTCTTATTCAATTGAAAAGGAGAAAAATTTGGTTTTTATTCATTTTTTCTTAATTGGAGAAGAGAGTTTATTGTGTAACTCAAACATTTTGATTAATATTTTATTTAAGTTGAAGCAGGCAGGTTATAAATTTTGACCCTCCAAGGACTAGTGTGACGTATACGTCACATGAGAAATTAAAAAAAAAAAAAAACTAATTTGTTGAGTTTAATGATAATATTAATATTATGAATTTGAAAAAAATAGTTCTCGTCCTTGGAGGGTTGAATGGGAAAAAAACATAATTCGTTAATTTGAATGATAACATTAATATTATGAATTTGAAAAAAAAAATTGTTCTCGGCCTTGAAAATTTTTCTCATGGTGTGAGGAAAGAATGTTTTATTTTCCATGCTTTACTTTTAACGTTTTCAATTAATTTCAAGGGAGAAAATTCTGATATTTTATTTTTTTTCTAAATTAAAAAAAAATCTTTGTTTATGAAAGAATTAAAAAAGATTTTTCTTAATCAATCAAACATTTCGAATAATGTTTTATTTTTAAAAGTTAATTCTAAGGGCAAATCAAGAAAATTTACAAAATTGTGAATAAATAATCTGAAGGATTTTAAGGTGAATTATTTTTATTGTTTCAATTTTAGGAATGAAAAAAATCAACATAAAAGATCTTATGAAGATTCAAAAGTTTTCAATAATTGGAAAAATGATTATAAATTTGTAAATATTTCAATAAATTCAAAACAACATATATAAACTGGGAAATACAAGCAATCAAAAAATTAGAAGCTTGCTAATAATTTTCAAAGTTTCGGAAAAATACATTTTTTCAAGATTCCTGGGAAATTTGAAAACGATTTTTTTTTTGTCGAAAATTTCTTTATTCATCTCGAAAATAATATAATCAAAGTTTAACAATTTCATGAAAGTTTATTCTAAACATGCGGAATTCCAAACCCCAAATTTGGATGTAACTTTTAGCTTTTTTGGAAACAATGGAAATAAAATTATTTAGCTTATATTTTTGTAACCGGAAGAGATTTCAAAAAATTGACATTATTTGATATTTGAAATTAAAATGACTAATGAATTAATTTTTCTGCTATCGAAAAATTAATTCATTCTTGCAAAAAGGCCTATAAATCGTTGAAGGTTCAACCTCAATTCATATCAACATTCACAATGACGCTATTTTTTTCTTAAATATAGGAATAATTCGAATAAATTAGATATTTCAAGACTGAGAAGTCCTTAAACGATTCGAAAATAATTTGAAATTTGAACAGATTTCAAACAAAATGTAAATTTTTGAGGATTTTGAAATAAAATGTTGAAACTTGAAAGAATTTTGTAAGGTTCAATGATAAACAAAGAAACAAAATTTCGTAAGGTTCCTGGGAATATTTTTAATACTTCAATTTACAAAATTAATTTCAGGGGAATATTTACAAAGAGTTACAAAATTTCCAAACAAGAATCTAAAAAATTGCAAGGCGACTCAATTTTTTTTAATTTTAGGAATAATTCAAATCAATTTGGAAGATACTCAGGATGTCTTAGAAGTCTCTCAGAGATTAAAAATATTTAAAAACATAAAAAAATAATTGGAAATTCATAACATATTTTCAAATTTCTATGAAACTTCTAACATTCCTAAATATTCTTAAACTTCAAGTAACATTGAGTCTATTTTATAACATTGTTTGGTCATTCTTTTTTCTACAAAAATAGATGAATTTTTAAAAAAATACATGATTTTTTAGAAAGGAGAATCAGTTTTCAATCTGAAATGGAATAGTAACATTTCCAGTTTAAAAATAAATGTAAACAAAATTTTGAAAAGAAAAATGTCCAGAGCAGAAAGTGGATTCTGATCTCCTTGATTTAAAATTCCACTATTTTGTTGAAAATTCTGTTTTGGTTAAGTAGTGATTCCTTTCACTAATAATTCAAGTATTTCATGCTTGGTTAGGAATTTACCTTTCTTAATTAAAAATGCAACTATCTGTTTGAAAATTTGTCTACTTTTGTTGAAAGTTGAACAGATTTGTTAAAAATTTATTGTGTCGGTTGAAAATTGAAATAGTTCGTAGCAAATTTGCTTTTTGTAGTTTTTCTAAACAAAATTTGAATTCCCAACTTACATATATATAAAACATAAGTTTCCAACCAAAAATTAAATAGTTAAATTTTAAGGCAAACAAACTAACTTTGATTGAAGAAAGAAATTTGGCAGAAAAGAGCACAATTTTTCATCAAAGAACTGAATCTAAAAAAAAAAGAAAATTAACAAAGTAGTCCAACTTTCAACCATGCAATTGAAAGTTTAACAAAAAAAAGTAAATTTCAATACGAATAGTTAAATTTTTAACCAAGAAGATGTATTCTTCCCCAAGAAGATAAATTACTATATACTAAAATTTGTTTCATATAATAATTGTGAAGGACACAAATACCGGGAGTGGTTTCCAAAATTTAAAAATATTTAGTTATATTTTGATCATTTCTTGAATGAAATATCTAGTCATGATCTTATTTCAGAAATTTTCACGTTAAGAGGCTTTTGAAAAATATATTGTCATCTATATGATTGTAAAAAATACAAAGGCTAGAAGATATTTGAAATTTTCCAAATTTGTAGTTTTTCCAAACTACTCAGTTTCTTATTTTATTTTATTGAATTATTTAGATACTTTTTTAAATAATTTAATCTCGAAGAACATAATTTTTTTTATTAAAGATTGCATCTTATAGTTCATTTTTGAAATTTCTATTCTTTACTTTTTAAATGAAATCGTTAAAAAAAATATATGTTCAGTTTGTTATGAAACTATGTTTTAATTTTTTCACTTTTTTGAACATTAAAAATATGTTTTTATTTATTCAATTGCGAAGAATACAAAAACCAGAATTTAAAAAAATTGCATAATTTTTTATTCTTATGAATCTTCTCGTTCTCTTTTTAAATCTGCCGGGAAATTATATAATTCAATATTGTTAATATTGGCGACGATTTTTTTGAGAATAGGGATACTTATTTTTTTCCTAAAGGCCAGAGTTTTTTCTGGATTTTGTTTTTAGTTGGTACTAATATAGTGAATATATTTCATGAGATTTTATCTTTTTCTCGTATTTTCAAGAAGATGAGACTTGATTTTTTATATAAACAATTAAAACTTGCCTATTTTTGCAAGAACGAGAAGATACGAAAAAGGTTAGAAGAAGAAAGTTCAATTTAAAAATTAAAAAAAGAGGCGCAATTAAGTCTATCTATAGTTTTAATATAAAATGGTTCATCATCAATCATATAATTTTTGTACATTCTTCTATCAATAAAAAATTCTCATCTAGAAAAAAATTAATTAGCTCTCAATCAGAAACATATGATAAAAAAAATATAAATAATTTTCAATTCTAAGCAATTACTGTGTCTACTGCGGAAAGTTAAAAATTAATCGAACCCCACATTAATTAAAACTAAAAAAAGTAGAAAACTTTAAAATCTAAATTATTTTGAGTAAATTCAAATCGTTTAAAAATTGACAATCTTAACACTGTTAAATATGCTTTCAAAAATCCAACCATTACAGTTTCAGGTGCAAATAGTTTAACTTTTATCTATTTCAATTTTAACAACAAAATTTTTTATTTTGATATCGTTAAATTTTTGAGTTTATTTTGAATGCCTATTTTCAATGCCTAGTTCTAAAAAATCTTCTCTGAAAAATGTATGAGCTTATTTTCCACTGGTTTGAGTTTATTCTGGAGGCATTTAATTCAAAATTGTCTAATTAATAATTATATTTTGAACTGGCTAAAATTTAATCCAAAAAATCCAACAAACACAAAAATTACCCGTACCGACCATCAAGATGTCTCGGATAATTTTGAATGATCAAAAGATTCCAAAAAATATGGAACAAAATGTAGATTCTTAAGATATCAAACCAAATACATTTAGAAACTTTTTAAGCATTTTTAAAGGTTTCAATACAATATGAAAATTTTCTTATGACTCCTAAGAAAATCTTTAATGCTGTTTTGTTCAGTAAAATTAATTTTAAGGGCATATTTGAAAAAGCTTACGAAATTCTCAAAAAACAATCAAGAAAATTGAGAGGCGATTTTATTAATTTTGCAGATTCCTATCTAAAAAAATAGTGTTACGAGATATCTCGAATGTATCGCTAAAAAGAAAATTTTCATTTTTAATGTTCCCTAATCGTGGGAAATAATTTCGCTTCCAACATTTTGCAGGATTTTAAAAAATTTGAGAAAAACTTTTAATTATATCAGAAGATATTTGGAGGTTTTAGAAGTTTTGAAAAGATCCAAAAATGATTTAAGTCTAGAGATGGCTCAACAAATTTAAACAAAAAAACTAGATTCCATAAGTTACGGAAAGAGAGGCTTTTTTAAAAATTTGAAATATTTCAAGTAAATAAAAACAACAATAAAAATTCTTTGCAATTTTCTACATAATCTGTCAACAAATTTGAAATTTTCAAACAACTTTTTGAGTTTTCTAAAAAATATATACAATCTTAAAAAAATAATAATACGAACAAATAAACTTGAAAATAAATAGTCATTCCAAGTTTTTGATTTACATTAGACATATTTTTAATTGCAATATCAACGGTTACATCTTTCTTTGAAAATTCATCTTTTTTGGATGAAACTTCAACTATTTGTGGGAAAATGATCTATTCTGTTGAAATTTTTATTAGACATATAAAATCTTCAAAAATCTTTTTTGAATTTTCTCAAGATTTTGAGGGGAATTATATTTGCGTAACTTCAAAAAGAAATAAACTCAGAAACTAAATAGTTCTTTCAAATAAAAAAAAATATCTAAAATTTTATAAAATCTCATTTAAACGACACATGCGCGTATTGCGCTATTGATGATGCTAATATATTTAAATTTCATGATGACAATAATATAATATAATTTTCGAAATTTCGCCAAAATTTTCTCCACCCATATGGAATACCATAGCCCAAATTTTGATGTAACTTTTAGTTTTTTTGGAAACATTGCCATCATGAAATTATGAAATTTATATTCCAGTAACTTTTGTATAAAAAGGTTTTCAAAAATTAACGTTATATATTATTTAAATTAAAATACAAATAAACTAGTTCTTCTGCTATCCCAGCATATTATGGGATACGAATAGTGCGATAAATTTATGATTTTTAAAGATAAATTCAACGATGTGTTTTTTAAAGGTTAAACTTTAGTTCATGTCAATATTCTCCACTTACCGGAACGTGAAGCAAATAAAACTGATAACGTACGTAACGTAATCATGAAGTTCTTTTAGATTTTCTAAATTGTACATATATCGTAAATCTTTACTATTTTTTTGCCTTCAAAGAGGGAAAAAATTATTGACGAACTACAAAAATCTCAAATTCTTGATCTTTACAACGTATTTTAACCAATCCTCAAGAAAATCAATGAAAATGGACAATGTAAAAAACACGTTTAATGAGAATATCAAGGTTCTTGATCCTCAATGTGATGAAGCATTAATTCTCTTGTCTAAAATTGAAGAAAAATCATTTTTACGAATTAAACATCTTTTTCTTTCCTCGAAAAAGACGCAAAATCTAGTATATTTTAACCAACTGAAAAACATTTTCGAATCGATCAAAATACGCTAAAATGAAAGTTAATCCAACATTGCTATAAGGGTATATTTTTATTGATTTCAGGAAAAAACAACAATTCTGAACAATTTTTTCTCGAAAATTGGTTAAAATACACAAAATAAAAATCTAGTGAGAGTGAATTTTTATCGAATTTAAAAAAAACGATTTTGAACTCTAAACTGTTATCCATATTTTGCATCGTTTTCGAGAATAAAATTATTTTTAATCGTTAGATGTTGAAAAATAGTTTTTCTCAAAAACCCATGATATGATTTTTTTGTTCCTGGCTTAAAATGACAGAGGGGTATCTCCAAAATACTTTAAAAAGAAAAACTAGGTGTTCAAGCTCTTGTGGGTTCAATTGACTTTTTTTTTTATAGAATATTTTGAAAAAAATTACGTTATAATATTCAAAATTAAAATGACAGATTAATTAATTTTTCTGCTATCACAAAATGAATTATTCCTTGCAAATTAGCTTATAAATCTTGGAAGGTTTAACATAAATTTATATCATCATTCGCAATTCTCTGATACGTAAGGCAAATATAAGAGATAACGTAACGTCAACTTTAAGCTATTTTATATTCTCTAAATTGTACATATAATATAAATTTATAAAATTATATGTTTCTTTGAATATTCATATTTTTTGGTTGAAAATTCATCTATTTTTATTTTATATTAAAAATTATTTTTTCCCTCAAAACGGAAAAATACTTATACTATATTAATGATGCTATTTTTTAATTTATGGAAATAACTTGAATCAATCTGACTATTTGAAAATGTTTCAAGAAAATTTGAAGCAATAGGTAAATTTTTCAAGATTTCGAAATAAATTGTTGAAACTTTAAAGGATTTTGAAAGATTCAATATTAAACAAACACAATGATTCGAGATTCATGCGCAAATTTATAACGATGATTTAATTTCCAAAATCAATTTCAAGGAAATATTTCAAATAATTTACAAAATTTGTTAGGAAGAATCTGAAAGATTTCAAGGCGACAAGATAATTTTTATTTAATCTTGAGAATAATTCGAATCGATTTCGAAAAAATTCGTTAAAAAACGAAGAAAATCAGAAAAAAATCGAAAAAGGCATGGGGTCATATTGACCCCAAGTGTCCTTTAAGGGTTTAAAGATACTTAGATATTTTTGAAGTTTTCAAAAGATTAAAAATATTTTAAATCTTGAAACGGAAATTTAAAAATATTTTTAAATTTCTTTCGGTTTTCTAAAATTCCTTGATATTCTTATACTGACTGGAATTTTTCCTGATAATTAGTAAATTTCTGTAAAATGAAAAATTTGTCTCTAAAATTGTCTAGAATCTAATGTAAGCTCGAATTTATGTGTTTAGGGACTGTTAACATATAAATAATTATATCGAATTTTTTGTTGTTCATGAATGATTTTCCCCCTCGAACTGACAAACGGAACGATGATGCTAATATATTCCAATTTTATTGCAACCTTAAAGTGACCTTAGATTTTCTAAATTGTACAGTAGGGTGGGTTGAAAATAAATACTTGTGGAATTCGAAATCGCTACAACGCGGAAAAGTGGCGTATTGGGGTCCTAAAAAAGTATAATTGATTTGGAATCGATCGACATGCAGCTTGGTTACCCGTGATCGCAAAAAAGGGTTGAAAAATTTCTTGTTTGCAGAGTTTTTAAATTTCATTGAGTTTTAATTTTTTTTATATACCTGGAGGTCAAAAAAGTCCTCTCACTTTTTTTCGGATTTTAATCTATCATTTTCTGGGAGATAATTCATATTTAATTTACCATTATTTTCGGACATTTTTTTGACACGTTTGCGAATGGGAGAAACATTATTTGATGTAAATGAAAACTTTTGAGTGACAAAAATGCATTACAAAAAAAAATCCCCGAATCCCAGGAGTCAAAATTGGCAATAAAGCGAATTTTAATAATTTTGATTTTGATATTTATTGAACTTATCTTCATAACTTGTAGTTTAAACATTTTTGTGAGCATGTGTGGGTTTTTTAAATATAGAAATACACTAGAAAAATCCCACAAGACTCAGGAATCGAAATTGGCAATATAACAAATTTTTTAAATTATTATTTTGGTATTTAATGAACTTATCTTCATAACTTGTAGTTTAAACATTTTTGTGAGCATGTGTGGGTTTTTCCAAAATATACATACACTAGAAAAAAAAATCCAAAAGACTCAGGAATCAAAATTCGCAATACCGCGATTTTTAAAATTTTCGATTATAGTATTTAATGAACTTATCTTCATAACTTGTAGTTTAAACATTTTTGTGAGCATGTGTGGTTTTTATAAACATAGAAATACACTAGAAAAAGAATTGACAAGGCTCAGGAATCGAAATTGGTAATTGAAAATTGGAAAAATGTTTAAACTACAATTTCGTAAAATACCAAAATCAAAAATTTGCAAATTCGCTGTATTGCGAGTTTTGATTCCCGGGTCTTGTGGATTTTTTCCCGAGTGTATTTCTATGTTTAAAAAGCCCAAACATGCTCACAAAATTTTTTAAACTACAACTTATAAAGATCAGTTTACAAAATACCTAAATCAAAATTTTGAAAATTCGCTGTATTGTCAATTTCGATTCCTGGGTGTTTTGAATTTTTTTCCTAGTGTTTTTATATGTTTAAAAAACCCACACATGTTCGCAAAAATGTTTAAGATACAAGTTATGAAGATAAGTTCATTAAATACCAAAATCTAAATTTTCAAAATTCGCTGTATTGCCAGTTTTGCCTCCTGGGTCTTGTGGATTTTTTCACCCTTGTATTTCTATGTTTACATAACCCACACATGCTCAGAAAAATGTTAAAACTACAAGTTCTGTAGATAAGTTCACAGAATACCAAAATTAAAAATTTTAAAATTCGCTGTATTGTAAATATCGATTCCTGGCTCGTGCAGATTTTTTTCCTAGTGTATTTCTATGTTTAAAAAACCCACACATGCTCACAAAAATGTTT